>OMLB01037235.1:7202-36515 GCA_900302555.1 Myripristis jacobus | reverse complement strand
AAAAAAGGAAAAAAAAAAAAAAAAAAAATTAACTCTAGGTGTGTGAGATGCACTCATTATGTTCAAATCATGATCATCGACGCTTAGCCAGGTGATCAATGGAGACACAAACCAAATCCCACTGTGACCAAAGTGTGCTAACTGCGACTTTCCCGTGCTCACTGCTGGTCTGTCTGTCCTCCTGCTTCCAGGATGCCTGGTACGAGTTCCGCGTCATGGCCGTCATGGACGACATAATCAGCGAGCCCAGTAACGTAGTAGGAGTGTCCAGCACAGGTGAGATACCATACTAAATAATGCATTCTACAGGTGTAAAAGGCACCCCTGTAGTTACAGATGACACTTAGAAAACTTGGAATATAGATACAAAACTTGATATTTTTGATTCCTTATGGCTTCTAAATTATATTGACTTAAAATGATAAAAATACAGCAGAACTCCAAGAGGGAAGAGCAGTCCTCTTATGGGAAACTCAGTGTCTTGACATCAGCTGCAGACACACATAAGCATTCACACACACACACACACACACAGATTCATGTGGTTCAGGAGCTTTGGTCAAATCGATTGGAGCTTTGCCTGTCAGTGCCGGGGTTTGAACCGGCAACCTCCGGCAGAAGTCTGCCTCTGTAACCTCAGGCTAACGTTTCATCGCTGAAGAAGGGCTGTAAATGTATTGCACACGCAGCAACTCCACCTTTGCATTTTGCCCATTCAGCACTATTAAATTTTAGCTCGCTGTACACGCCTTTGTGCCATCCTGTAAAGCATGACATCATAGTGCTGCCCTTTTCGCATGGACTGCACTGGATTTGCCTGCGATGCGACTTAGCAAGCCACTTTTCCTTGTTGCAATACCTAAATTCTCCTTTGAATCTGAAATTAAGCCCCTTCAAAATGTGATGTTGCTTCTGTGCAGAGGTCACTGAGTACAAATCATTTGGTAAGAGCAGCTGTTAGTAACATTTATAGAGGAGCAGAAATTTTCTGAGGAAGCTTCACATCACCAAAGTACTCTGCTGCCCCCCACTGGTAAAAGTGGAAAAATATGCAATGTGGTGATCAAAGATTGCTGTTATTGCTGCTCATTTCAGTGTTGACATGATTTTTTTTTGGTTGTTCTCCCTACTGTGTACATCTGGACTAACACTGAAATATAATGCAGATTGTCCCTGCCCTTATTGTATGATAGATACTTTATTTTTCACCGTATTTATTTCAGGCGCCTTAGTCGGTCACAGTGTTTAATATTTTGCTGCATCATGCTTCATTATGTCTGAAGATACCGCACACATACCAGTCTAACCAGCTGATGAAAAATGCTCACATTTTCCCCTCTGGTCCTCACTAGACGACTCGAGCCTTTTACACGCAACCCACCAAAATAATTCCACAATAAATAACTGATTACTGGACCACAGTCACACAGACTTCAAAGGGCTGATAGCGCTGTAGGTATCGGTGATGTCTAAAAAGACATTTTCTCTGCTACTCTTATTGGATTTCCGTTACCTTATTTATCCTGTTAATCCACATCTGTGTTTGAGGAATTCGGTCTCGTGCTGAAGCATTTCTGTCTGTACCAAACTGAACACTGCAGGACTGTAACAATGAACCGTGCATCAGAAAGTCAAAATAAGGCAGAAGTGCAGCCTTGGAATGGGACACGGTGCTGTGTTTGCTCTAGCAATCTGCAGTACTCGGCACAAGACGACGCAAAATGTGCACATAACCATTACATTAGGGCTGCACAATTAATGAAAATCATATTAAATGGTAATATGGATAAGTGCAATATCCAAATTGCAGCAGCTGATGTTTTTTGATAAAAGGTTACATATGACAGTATACCGTATCAAGAATACCAAGTATTATGGCGCTACAGAGATGTCCTGGCCTTCAAATCATATTCTCCAGATGCAAAACAACATAATGAATAGGTGCAGACTCCCAGCAAGAATCACATCATCCTATTAGTACTGTATTTTTCCAGTGAAAATGAAAATTGTGATGCAAAAAAAAAGCACTTCTATTAAAATCACAAGTATTACCACAATCACAGTATCTGCTGGAATAACCACAATATGTTTTTTACCATATTGTACAGCCCTACATGGTAAAGGGTCTGGTTTTGACTGTATCCTAATACAGAAAAGAAGCTTGAACCTACCCAGATGATTGCCTGTTGCACGTATAAGTGCATCTACTCTGCTTGTGAGTGAAATGAATAGGGGGGAAAAAAGCCCTGGCAGTGAGGGAACTCCAAAATAACAAGTTTTTCACTCACTAAATACAAGAATCGGGCCAGATCAGTGGATAATATATGTGAAGGTTGGTTTGAGGGGAGGGAAAAAACAGGGTGGGTGTAGTAGATGAAAGTTAATACTGGAAAAAGTTTGGGCACTTGATATATGGTCTACCTCCTTGTACCTTGAAGTTTTAAGGACACAGGCAGCCGACAGTCGCATTTCCAGTTTATAAACTATGGCCTTGCAGCCAAGGAGGTAAGAAAAAGAGATGATGAAACCCACCTTTTGTCTCCTAGAAGACAGCTGACTTCTGCTGCACGGCATGGAGAGTAGAATACATTAGCATCCTTAGGGAGGACAGTGAGAAACCACGACACTACAAACACCAGCTCACAAGACTGCATGTATCCGTTTCCCTGGATTATTATTATTAGAAATTTCTAGGTTTGCAGGTCGTATGTACTTCTCTTTTTGCGAGGCTTGTGCCAGGCACAGCACTGAAACCGATTGACAAAGAAGACTGAAATTATTCAAAAAGGATAATCAGTATATATAAAATACTATATATAAAAGAAGACTGAGGGTTTAGCCTCTTCCCCAAAAGCAGACACCTTGTTTGTTAAGATGCATGTAGACAAAAAAGTTTCCTTGATTATGTTTTTTTTTTCTTGCTCAGTATTTTGGTATCCAGCTAATGAAGGTGTTTTAAATAAGGACAAAAGCAAACGTGAACAAATTTACAGCCCAAAATGCATTTCTGTAGGTCAATAATAAGATGAATAAAACCTGATATTGCTGACAATTTTAGAAACAATGTACTTAATAATGGATGGTAAAGCCCCTTGCTTTCTCTCTGAAAGATGCCCTCAAGTGATTTAAGACTTGTATGCACAGTTGTGTCATATTATGCCTAGAGATGTCTGATACCATTCATCATCCGTGTTTTTGTCTGTGTGGGGCATTCTCTTCACCTCACTAACTTTCGAAAACTCCTTAAGACTGTACCTTTAAAGTGACATAATATTTTTTCTGAACATTCTTTAGAATAAAAGAGCAGAAGACAGCACCTCACAGAGAGTGTTTATGTCTCACTGTAAGGCCGTTGTATTTACGACTTCGCTGGTGATTTCACATTTATATATGATATGATGCTGCCACCTAGAGTTGTAGCTGCTTTGTGTAAGGCTGGCTTGGTTTCCTACCATGTTGCATTCCCTCAAATAAAATGTGGCAGTTCACTGGGGCTAAAACAGTAGCTGAGAGGCTGAGAGTCCCAGAGGCATACTGCATACTCATCCTAACCACGTTTTGACGATGTACTTTAGTATGTTCAACACTGTGAGGTACGAAAATGTAGTATACTCATACAGTAAATGTCCTACATACTCATTCGGCTCAGTATCTCGAGTGCGCAGTCATGTCACACCACTGAAATAGCGGTTGAGATACATGCTTTTTGGTATTTAAGCGCTCGTTGTTTCTGAAATTTGAAGTCGCAAGGCGGCAGAAGACATCCAGATGTAGGTCATGTGACAGAACTGTCAGCTGATGTGTTGCATCCTTTCCAATTAATAAAAAACGGTGCAGTATGTTGAATTTCTAACATACAAGTTGCCAAAACAGTATATGGAAAAGAGCGGGTGCTGTTTAGTGTTAGTATATAGTGTGCTTTTGGGACACCGTACCATAGACGACATTTTCTGTTTGGTTTCCAGTGTTCAGCAGTAGGGGTAATGGGTGCTGTCCATGGTGCTGAAAAGCAAAAGTCTTGAAGGTTTCTCATTTTTAGGAGCTTCTTTAGATCTTACACACAAAGATTTTGCTTCACTTTCTGTGCCATATATGTTTCATAAATGCCTGTTCTACACATAAACAACAGCCAAGTCAAGCCCCACTAATCTCACTAAATATAGGAATTTTTCATGCAAATCCTTCCTAAAAAGTGAAAAGATATGCTCTGATGGTGCCCATGTCTTGTGGTTAAATAGCTGCTTTACCAGAGTTCAGTACACTGTATTTACCCAAAGGTGCACACTCAGCACTTTTTCCAGTGTATTCACATCAGCCTGGCAATTACATCCTTTTTTTTCAGAGCTTGTAAATGAATGTTGACAATAGCATAAGCTGTGCCAAGTGTGAAGTAACAAGTCTGGTGACCCAACAGGTTGTTTCTTTAATGTGTTTGTAGTGTTCAACAAATGCCGTCTCTCGATCTGTGTCTATTAATCTGTTTCTTCCCCTTCACCCTTCCGCCCCTCGCTCTCTGGCCTCCTGTCCTCTACCATCAACATTTCTATTTCCCTATTTTCCTCACACCTCCGCTCTCATCCCCACCCTCCATGTCCCTTTTGCTATGTGACTCCAACCTTTGTGTCTCGGTCTCCACCCCTTGCTCCCGCTCTCTCCCTCCCTCTCTGTCTCCTCACCCCAGACGTCTTCCCTCCTCCAGATTTGGTGGAGGAAGGTGGACTTGCACGGCCGGTGGTGGCCGGCATTGTGGCCACCATCTGTTTCTTGGCGGCGGCCGTCCTGTTCAGCACTCTGGCCGCTTGCTTTGTCAACAAGCAGCGCCGACGCAAGCTTAAGAGGAAGAGAGGTGAGGGGAAAACACTGCTCATCAGCAGCTCTGTTTCCAAACAGTTCAAACCAACTTTAAGGGAACTTTTAAAGGTTGCAGGAAGTAAAATGCCAACTCTGCACTTGCTGGGAACACAGACGTTGTAGTCTTGAAGGTCAAAAAATTTGTTGTTCTTTGGTGTCAACTAGGGACTTGTTTTGTATCATTTGCACCAAATGACATTTCAAGAAATACAGTCAGTGGCGAACGTTGTGGGACAGTGTGATGAAAATGTCATTGTGTGATTGTTTTCCTGCAAACTTTATTTACTTATTTGTTTTAAAGGATTTTTAATGAAATATCCTTCACTTTCTTCCATTTTCTCAAGTATGAGATGTAAGCATCAAGACAATGTTAGATGCTTCACTAATCATCATACCCTCAACCAGACAGGGGGAGCTAATAAGTGAAATCACCCCCTTTGTAATTTCCCAAGAGAAGTGAAATATAGGAGCTGCAGGGCATGCACTAAAGCCTGGGTTAATAAGTGGGCTTACTATGGCCTAGGGCTTAGCATTTGGCCTAGAGATGCAAGACACCGAGACGAATATTAACATTGGACATTCAAAATAAAGTGTGGCTAATCATAATCTGGAGGAAAGAATTAAGGTTCACATTTGTTGCCATCATGTGGCTCATAATCTGTTTATTTCAGCAAAGAGATGATTTATAAATCTGGAAGTTACCATCATATAGCAGTTCAGGCATATCACCCCAGATGGAGTTTCATGTGTTGTGTTGCCACAAGCATAATTTCTCCAGTAAGTAAGAACATTCACACAATTGTCTAAAGTTTAGGCATCCAGCAGCACTGAACACTGTGAATCAGCCATATGAAAAAGATGCACATATGCTCCCCAGGTGGCCAATTAAGAAACTGCCTTACACATGTAGTACTTCTTAAAAATTCTCCTAAAAGTGGGCCAAAACCAGTCCAAAAGAGAGAAAAAAACAGTTTTCACATTTCTCTCTCTTTTGGAGGAGATTGTTTTCTGTTTCAGTCCATTTGGCTGATATGAATAACTCTGTGCTCCATGATATGAAAACAGTAGTAATATCAGCCTCATAAAAGCCAAAACAGATTAGTCCATTACTGAATTTGATCAGCCTTGTAATATAAGCAGAATGTGATTGGCTAACCATTGGCTGAGTTTATTTGACAAATTGAAACTACAAAAAGCATATGGCATAACAACTATGGCTCATATGGCCTCTTTTCCACTGTAACTCTTAAACTGCTGAGCAGGCAGGAAGAAAATTTTACACTCTACTAAACAAAGATGGAAGAATGGCCTTATTGACTGCTTTGTATAGGGGAGCCCTCTGGGCCAGCATTCATACTTTATTCAAGGGCCATTGTTTTATAATGTATTACTGTCTGCAAACGTATCTTACTATTAATTACTCAGACTGAGCACAGAGATAATATAATTGTCCTAAGATAGGGAAGTATTGCACACAAAACATGTAATTTACCAAACTATATTTACCACACATCACCCAACACAATCATCCAGCAGCAAGTGATGAACTACGATTGCAACCTTATGCTTCTTTCTTTGAATCATATCTTCTTAGCTGTATTAGTTTAGTAATCATTTTCTATTAATCATTTTGCTTGAGTCTGATCTTTTGACTTGAAAAATAAATAAACAAGAGAGCAGCCAGCCATCTATCTTGACTTGCGTCAGCATTATGTTTTGGTGGCCCTTTGTTCCAGACCACTGGTGTCATTTTGGAAAATTTAGCTTTTACAAACATTTTGTGAAGATGTCAGACACCCAGAGAACTCCCTACTGTAAAGACTAGGTGGAGGTAGAAATATACAGCTGCTGGCTTGAAGCTGCTTGAATTTTGGTTTACTGCATCAATTGAAAAACATTAAAAATTAAAAATATAAAAATTACAACTTAGGTGAAGTCCCTCTTCACCTGAGTTTGCATGAAGAGTGAACTTGCGTCCATCTCTCCATGTTTGCCTCCTTCCACTTACTTTACATGCATACGTGCCACCTCTATTTTTTCTGCATTCTGCCTAAATACAATGCAAGAGATGTATTGTCACTGAATATCATCTTTTTTCATTTTGTTTTTCGATGAAGCAAGAAACAATTATATAACGATTATCATGTATTCGGTATCATGCACAAAATGAATCTTTTGCTTTATCTGCAGTAATGGTCTTCTGTTTTTCTCCCATCTTTCAGACCCGCCTCTTTCCATAACCCACCTCAGAAAAAGCATGGAAACTCCGTAAGTAACCCTCACGACACACACGCTTTTCATCGACCCTGGCAGTGAATATAAAACAAGAGCACAGCTGTTGCACAGAACCACATGTCAGAATTTATTCTTGCACCCTTCATCAAACAGAATAGTACTGGTTGGGAATGCCAGTTCATACTGGTCAACTATCAGCCCTTTATGTATTGCTGCTATCACGCAGCAGTTTCCTGCCATCCGCATTCAGTTCAACTGTGGGTAATTTCCCACAGACATCATGAAAGTTTAATAATTTAATACACTTTGCTTTGATAAGAAAATGTAAAGGTGGAACCTGTAGTTAATCCCAGTCCCTTACAATAGTTAGCATGTCAGATTACATTTAATATGTTACTAATCTTTCAGTAGACGTTAGTGTACTTTCCTGTCTTTTGCAGCATTTGATCTTTTTTTTCATCTATATGAAAACTACACTTAATTTTAACTTAATTACATTAATTACATTACTTACACATAAATTACAGAATCATATTACATAAATCAACTAAAGCAATCTATAATGATGATCTAAATAAAAATGGGCTTTCTCATTGGTGTTGGTAGAGGTGGTAGTAATGGTGGTGAGTGTAGTGGTAGTCCCACTATGTAATTTTATGATGTTTTAGTACCATCTAGCGGCTATTGCTATCCACATCTGTACACAGACTCACAAGCTTAGCAGTAACTCATTTGTCATGGTTAGAGGCTGTGTTTTTATACCACAACACAACTTGTGGCAGCTCATAGAGGAAGATATTTTTAATAGATGTTTAGCTACAAGAAGTGCCAAGTGAAGCAACACACACAGGACACAAAAGCCAGCATACATTGTAGGCTACATACTGTATATACATACTGTATATGCTACATAATGGTCACAGAGGTTGGGAGTGAAAGCTAAAGCAGCAACAGTGGTTTGCTAATCGCTGCTTGAACAAAAGATGTAAAAGCTAATCAAAAATAATGGGGACGGGCCGTATTGGTTGTTTTCAGAGCTCCAAATCTCAGTAGCCATCATGGTAACAATGGAGTGAATGGTATTGATCAACAACCCCTGATGCTGTGTAATCGTCATTTGCACATTCGTGCGAGCAAAATATTCCCTGTTGAATTTTTAATAACTTGACAGTTAACATACATTTGGAATAATAACAAGCCATGTATGCAGTCATTTAAAAAAGGGAAGCTTTTCCAAAGTGTAGGAGACTTAAATTGGGGTCACTTTTATTTCAAAGTCTGGACGTAGGAAGTGACAGTGAAGCTTTGTCGGACTGTGGCTGTGAACTCATACAGATTTAAAGGGCCAGTGTTAGGCACTAGCCAGGCGCTCAACCATGTCTTGTCTTCTGTGTAATGGACAACATCTTGACCACATTATAATTATGCTATAACATAAAACAAATAGAAAATATTCTCAGTAGAGCTCAGACCTCCGTGAAGGGTGCAGAGCCTGTATTTTCCTTCACACACTAGTGCAGTACGTCTCTGTTCTGTCAGCTGGTCAGACCTGATACTAACTCATTAACATCAGCTACACTGGTTGTGTTAAGTTTGCAGCAACTTGACAGATGTGAGACGGATGATCCTCTCAGCGGAGCCGCCATTCACCTTTATTTTATATTATGAAATCCCTGACAATTAAACATGTTTGAAGTCTTTTAAGGGCTTTGAAATTAAAATGTGACCTGCATGTCATTTTGTTAAATACTACTGAAATAGTGTTTCTGTAGCAGAGTTTTAACATTGGTACTTTTTGCCAAAAGTTCAAAAAGTACCAATTGCAACACAGTCGTAGTCACGTTTCTGTTCGTCATTGTATCTTTTGGCTGATTGGTGTGAAAATTTAATCAACTCTTTCTTGGCTCAGTGCCAACCTTTCTACAAAGTTTCATGTAAATAAAATGAAGTGAAATGAGGTAACATCTAGGTTTCATTAAATGTGCACAACTGCACATAAGACATTTGTCTTTGTTTACATTTGATTTAAAAATCATCTGACTTCTCAAGTATAGATTTCCATTCGTTGAAACATGTTTTTGAATAGAGGGCACATCTTGGCTGTCTTGTTTTGTCTGAAATATTTGAGTTGTCTCAAGGACATTTAATGAAAAGCTCAGCGGCCAAGAGGATTTTTTTTTTTAGCCCCAACCAGCGTGCTTTGAGATGGCAGCAAAGGGAGAAGTATGTTTGGGTCGATGTGTGTGTGAGCTGATTTTTTAAGTCTCGCTCCTGGTGCTTTTTGTGTCTCACCAGCCCACACCCACGCAATTTACTTCTGTACCCACCTGCAACCCCAAGGCTTTATACCATGTCTGCCCACAAGAATGCAAATAGCTCACCATTACTTTTCTGTTACTGATTGTTTGTTTTAAACACCAAAGTTTAAACCAATTACAGTGCTAAAATGAGAGAATTCCTCGCAGCAGGGAAATCGTCTCATGTTAAACAAATGACAAACAAATGGCATGCATAAACAGTTGAGTCTGAGCTGTGGAGCTACTATATTGTGTGTTGAAGAACCTGGATTATTACCACTCTTTACTACCACAGCCTGTCTTGTGCTTAGAGAGAGAGAGAGAAAAAAACTGTTTCCAAGCTCTACAGGGTCTCTACAGGGTGTGAGGGACCCGTGCAGTTGTCTGCCCATGCAGACACCTATGCTGGGGAGTTCCCATGTTGTGTTTCCTGGACCAAGCCTGTCCCAGACTGTCTCCTGCTCTCAGCCTGTCATTTCAGCAAAGTTAACTGAGTTGATTTGAATCCAATGTGCCAAAGTTGTACAACATCTGTCCCGAAAAGCGGAAGGCTCTGGATAATGTGGCTGACGTGTCTCTTCAGTATCGCATGGATTTAGGAAACAACGGCTTTAGATTTAGAGAGACAGGAGGTAGCCTGCTCGGCTCCCCTGGGAAAGCCTGTGCCAAGGTACTGGAAACAAAATCCTGGCTCATGGACAAGCCTCAGCTTCAGGAAGAAATATGTAGATTTTGTCCTTGTTGCAGAACTATGGAGCAGCTTTTTACCCCTTCAGAGACAATGGGACTTCTAATTCTGTCTGTTTGGTAAATGACTATTCCTTTGTTTCCTGAGATGTCTTGCGGGAGGTAATACAGGAGTACGGGTTGCCAGACCTGCTGCTCCAAACCATTCAGTCCATACACTCAGAGAGAGAGAGTGTAGTATTCACATTCCTGGACACTGTACAGACAGGACATTGATGCACAGCCAAGGTCTGGAGGGTGTTTCGTTTTGTGACATGAAGTTGGCATCTTGCTGTTGGTAAATGATATCATCTTCGTGGTGTCATTGGACTGTTATCTCCAGTGTGTCTTAGCAATTTGCAGCTGGAAGTGACCCTGTCCAGATGATGTTGGCCTGTCCCGTTCACTTGGAAAGTGAAGGGTGAGGAGTTCTGGTATCAAGTGGCCTTACCTGAGAGTTACGGTAAAAAGACTAACAACTGGAAGGAGACACAAGGGAAAACCCAGAACAAACTGAAGTTTGCACATTTTCCAACTTGTCTGGATGCACTGTAGGACATCACGCGAAGAAGTAGATTAATTTCCTGGGGAAAGGACATCTGGGCTGCTCTGTTTACTCTGTTGCCACCGCAAGCCTAGTCCAGATGAGCAACAAGAAAACGGATGTGTGAATAGATCCATCATCGATAGTTTTTACTTCCACCACATCAGCAATGGCTCAGGTCTATTTAGAGACCTGAGTTCACTATTTACAGTCTCAAAGGGCTTTACATGCCAACATGTATACAACAAGCAGGACGACACCCCTGACTTAATCCTCATAGTGGGCAAAAAAAACGCCCAAGAAAAACCCCAGCTGAACTATGAAAAATAGAAGAGGAGACCCCATTCCTGTCTGCATATATTATCAAATACACAAACATGGTGACACATACCAATTTCTGTCTCAAAAGTGCAGGCTCTTCATCATCCATTTCAGCTATGTAACATACCCATCGCTCAGTATCGATCCGATGTATTGATGAGACATCAGTTCTCAATAGACCTGTTTTTACATGCTTTGGGATTCTTGTATAACACCTCAATTATCTCTAAACCCACTGAGTGACTGAATGTTGTTTTTCTAGGCGGACTCATACCATTTTCATTTGATATTCAGGGGACCCTTACTCTTGAGAGAAGTCAGTGAACAAGGCATAACTACATGGTTCAGTTATTGGAGGCCTAGAGGCTCTTTCTCTAAGGAATTAGCACTGAGTTATAGTATTGCTGTGTCTCTGAAAGCCTCCATGAATAATGAATGGCACAAATGTGATTTTTTTTTTTTTTTTTTGGTATTTCTGAGGCACCCACTAGATAAGCCATGATATTGGTCTGTTGACAGGACATCTTCCACTAGATATTACATAGAAGTGATCAAACCATATGAAAAGGTCTGATTTATGTTTCAAACATCCTTGGACAGAGTTGTGAGCTTAGTGAAAGCAAGGCTGCAGAGTTGCACCGATTCAACACATTTTCGGATGGCTCCAAATGTGCTGCCTCATGGATATATACTGCTAGGCAATAAACTGAGAACTGGTCACATCTGCACCCTTGTCTCTTTACTCTCTCCTTGCTCTTATCCCCCTCGTTTTGCTCTATGATAGCACCATCTTTCTTTGTCTTAGGCCTTTTTCCACTTATCTTTCTTTCTCTCAGATCTCATCCTCTCTGACTCACTGTCTCGCCTCATCCAACCTTTTCTCAACTCTTACTACTATCACACATCTACTGTTTTTCTCTCATTGCCTCTCATTTAGACATCATAGACAGCCTTCCCCTTGTTCTTCATCCTCTCCCTAGTTCTTATTGTCTCATCTCCCCACTTCTACAGGAGTCCACTTACCCCTATACCCGGCGTTGAGCCCTACTGGGAGGGGCTGGACGCCAGCAGGTACATGCCCCAAACCTCCAGTCCTCAGTGAGTCTGCCCACCACTGTCCCCTGTTTTTGCACACCCTGACCACATACATCCCTTTGCACCTGGGTTCAGCCCCAGCTGCTGAGACTGCTGACCCGGCTGCATGCTCCTGATGAAATGTCCCCACAAGAGTTGATGGAAACTACGCATTCAGGCCTACATTTAGGGCACAAATGTCCAAAAATAAAGTAACTTATTAACGACTAAATACCAGCCATGCTGGAAAAGATTGAAAGGCACCGGGAACGATGAAAAAAAAATCACGTTGGCCTCAACAATTTTTAGTTCACCTTAACCCTCATTCTTATTCAGGACATCGGGGCAAATAGGAGGGAGTGAGGGTCTTTTTTATACAGTATTACCTTTCTTTGTCTTAAGTTTACATTTTATCATCTGGCCTTACTATCTTTTGCTTCACCTTTCATCAGTGCTATGCATCAGGAGTACTGCCACCAATCTGTCAAAAACGCCTTTCACGCAGCCACATACTGTACATTTCTTCCCTTTCTACTCGTTTGTTCTTTCTCAAACGACCAACGACTTGTGCATACACCCAGAAGCAATCTAATCTAATATTGTTCAACAGTCCAAAGTCCAAAGTGTTGAATTAGGCAAGAGTAATAAATGTCACTTCATTTGTGTGTAATTGAATAGGTTTCAGTGTTTCCCACAGATTGTCAGTTCACTTTGGCAGTGTCAGCAGGGGGAATTAATTACAACTTGTTATAGTCATTTCATTTAGCAAGCCCAGTAACTTGTGGATATTTCGGGCATCACGGTAGTATAAGGTAATGGAATTGCACCATTAGCACACTATGGGTACCTCAGTCTCCTCATCGGTGCTGTGTTTCAGACCATCTCACTATTCACTTCGGCACAGGCACACCACGACTCGAAGGGGCACAGATGCCCTGCATTAGTGTCTGTCTCGTTCAAACCGGTGTTGTGATTTGTTTGTAGCCTGTACAGTTATGTCAGTGCAGATTAAAAAGAAGATGATAAAAAAGAGGTAGAAACAGGCAATTATTTCTTCCTCGTAATCAGAGGCTTACCTTAGACGGTAACTGACCCATTCACAAGACAGTTTTGTACAAAAGCGGGGACTTTACTGTAACCAGTGAAATTTAAACACACAGTGGCTTAATGCTGAGCCTGCCTCCAGCTGTTAAAACTAAATGAAACTCCTTCAAGCTTCATGCTCACTCAAGTATAGAGATTTATGCTTGCAAGCTCCAATATTGCTCAAAAAGACCAATTTCCTTTATGCACAAGAATTTGAATGAATGGTGATGCCATTTCCTTGTGTAGGCTGCCCCCTTCATCTCACCTACCTTCTCATTTATTCTTATGACTTTTGTAATGGGAATACCACCATTAATGGGAAACGCTGGAGTTGTTATTTCTAAATTAAGGCACATTTTACCAAATAATTAATTGCCTGAAACTTTACTGGGGGGGCTTTTTTGATTCACTGATGTACTTTTAATATAAGTTGATGTCTCCTTTTAAGAGGGGTGGCATCATTCTTGATGTGTGCCATTCACATGAACACTGAAAAAAACCACTGACAGCACTTTGTTTTAATATTTTCACAAAATCTTTTTTTCCGCATAGTATACTGCACTCTCTGCGCTGTCTTGCCTGGTGAACTGTTTATGCTTACAGTACATTTCTGTGATTGTGTTCCTGCTGTTATTTTGTAGCCCCCTAAGCAACTTGAAATCCTCCTCCACTTTCTCCCACTTATTGATTTGATTTATTTCATCACCATGCTTCTCCCCTTCTCCCCTCACAATAAAATTTTTCCGACACTTAACATATTCAAAAGTTTGTATTAATATGCATTTCTAAACATTTCATGAACAGTGATTGGCACCGCAGCTGTAATCTTCACAAGTGCAGCAATATAGTAATTTATGTAGTAATTGAATAATGAATAGTACATTTTCTTCAAAAATGCATGCTTAGTAAGAACCTATAATTATATAGCATCATTAGTACCCAATGAATCTTCATCATTTGCTAAGAATTTAATGAGGTGGTAATACTGTGGTGATAATGCGATTATGGCTGACAGCAGGTCTTTGTGACTGAGCAAGAAATTACAACAACACAATTGGTTTGGTTTGCTGATTGCTCTCAGTGCACCCCTCTCCCCTGCTAATCCACTCTGCACCCCGAGGGGAGTGTTTTCTTGAGAGGACATCAGGACAGGTAGTTATGTAACGTTATTTTCACAGTGATATCCAAACTGCAACACTTTTTTTTTTTTTAAATCTTAGATTGTGTTCCTGTGACATAGATGATTTATGAGCAACTTAAGTATCACAAATTGCAAAATTCAGGAAAACATTCTCGTAAATACTGTCTATTATTAGTTAATATTAAGTGAAGTCAGCACAGCAGTCCACAGCAGCCCTGTGTAGCCAAAAGTAACTGGCATACACAAGCTGTTTGGGAGGCTTCCAAGGCTCCTCAGCTTGCAGGGAGCTGCTGTTCACCCTCCCCTTTGCTGCTGCAAAAGCTGCACCGCAATGTGTACAAAGTAAAAACAAGGAGAGCTGGAGCAATGATTGGCGCAATGGGGATGCTGTACACCAATCAATTGAGCCTTTGTTGCATTTTTATCATACAACAGCCAGTGTGAATAAAACTAGCACACAGTTTGAACTGATGAAGCCCCTTGGATAAGAGGCGAAACGTCTTCCCAAGACAAATACAAGTCCAGTTGCCTACGATTCAATTTGCCCAAAAAGAACGATGACCTGGATAAATGAGAATATCCATAGACAGTTTGACCAGTATTACCACATGTATACTGAGCATATATTAATATTGTTGTGTTTTATGAGTAATGCCGATGGAAGAAACAAAAAAGCCAGCACAGTATCTCATAACACTTTTGTAACTAATGTTCTGCAGTGAATACTTACTGTGATGTATGTACTTTTTTCATTATTTTATGTAAACCAAATTTAATATGATGTGATGTACTAATGTTACACTTTATGTCTTATTATAGTTGAATACAAAAACCTACTTGACATTTCGGTATTACATTATAGTTTGGTTATATATCTCTGCAGTTTATCAATGCAAATATGTTTTTCCCAAAATCTTAAATAGTGCCCCCCAAAACACTGCACCTTGGTTGAACAAAGACAGTTTTTCAGTGGTAACTGCCTATGAAATTGAAGCACAAACGATACTGATTCAGCTTGTATTTTATCACTAAATAAAGTGATTGTGGCTCCAAAATAAATCATGGTTTTCACTTTCTCTTTCATAGAAAATGCTTGCTATATTCATCGGCAACATGACTTTCTTGCTAGATGGGATTACAGTTGCACATCAGGTGCTTTGAATTTTCTCTTTTTCACATCTATTATTCGCCAAGACTACTGCTGAAATACAACTCATGTCTGCCATCTGGACAAGCAGAGACTGATGGGATAAACTGGGAGTCTAGGGCTTATAGATGTTTCAGTTAACAGAGTCCAATCCACAGTTTACTGTTGCGCCTGGGGTTTTAAGTGTTTCAAGAAACAGCTTATTGTTGGGTGCGTAGGTGTCAGGAAAAAGCTGCAAACAGGTAAATGGTAGTGTGTGGGCGTTACCGTGCCTGTTTGAGTCAACAGAAAGAGAAAACGATAACAGGTTCCTATCCAGAAAAGTTCATGTCAAAGCTGGGAACGTAAAAAAGACTAGAAAACAGTTGCCCTGATGTGGTCATGCCGACTAACTTTCATGATGAGTTTTACCTGTTCCGGGTAGATTTTGGCATTGGATATAATATCCCTGCCAGGTTCCATTGAGAATATTCTCACTTTACTATGGGTCAACACCTTACCCACTTGTGAGTAGACTATACCATGTCAAAATATAACAATTATCATAACTTGTGGTAGTAGTAGTGCTAGTATTACTATATTGCAGCTAAACACAGACACAACACTAACCTCAGGTGTTGTAACATTGCATAAGTCTTGTGCTGGTATTTAATGTTTGATGAGATGGCCCTTTCACACTAGTGTTTTTTGGTTTGAATCTTAAAATCTTACCCTGCTTTTAGTCTTGAAGTAATTTAAAGGTTAAGAGATCTCAAAGTCATTAAACCTCACTATTACAAAATTAGCCCCAGATTATTTATAGCTAGTTTACACTCTCAGGTAATGTATTCACCCAAAGCACTAAGCATGTCCTAGTAGGTACCAGCTTTCTCATTTTCTTATCATCTTAGCAGAAGAGAATACATGTCTCTGCACACTTTGCAAAGTGGCATCACACAAACCCAGGCTTTCCACTCTTATAACTGTACTTTGCTGTCCCAGTCATGGCAGACACTGTCCAGACAATATTTCTTCCACTAAATTGTGGAGGCTGTCTCCAAGGCTCACAGGAAAAGAAATGACCAGCTGGAAATGCATGCACTCATCTCAGACATATCAAGGGCACTGACCAAAAGTCATTCCCTCTGCAACAAACTGGGCTCTGAGCTTGGGGCTGTCTCTTTAGACACTGGGGTGCAACAATCCTCCGTTTTGACTGCCAGATGTACAAGTGGCACGATCCTTTAACTCCCATAGCTACAGTGTGTGTTGGATATAGGGTTGTCACAATACCAGAAATCCAGTAGTTGATATAATACCAGTGAATTTCCACAATTCTCGATAAACATTTTGATAGCACAGTTAAAAAAAAAAAAGAAAGAAAAGAAAAAGAGAAAAGAAAAGAAAAAATCCCATTTACTTCAGCATACACTCCTTTATTGAAATCTGCTAAACATTCAAATATTTAAGCCTTCAAGTGTTTAAAACGAACAATAAGTCAACTGTGCTTAAATAACAACTTTTTGGATTGCACAGAATTTCAACTACGGTATCCAGCAGAGACATGGAGAAATATGGAAATAATAAGTACGCTTACTCATAATTAAAAAAAGAACTATTTAACAGGAAACTTCAATGGTACTTTGCATATTTTGTTCTGCAAATTCTATGTTATTATCCCCTGAGCATCCGACTTGACCTCAAAATCCTTCCATACACATCTCTGCCTGTGTTTCTTTTGGACAAGCCGAGGCGGAGCTGTCGCTCCATCTTTCACGTGTGTTTGTCTGTTTTTCGGCGCACATTTGAACAAGCATAAATTGTATGTGTACTGCCCCGGTGAGTTCTGGAAGAATATGTTATGGCCTGCTGAAGGCTAAATCTAAATAAATACTAAATCTAAACAAATACATCTGGTACCTACATTACCTACGGTGCCATAGAAAAACAGATACTGGCATATTTTTGGATTGTTGGCATCAACTTGGTACCGAAGTATTGGTTCTCGTGACATCTTTAGTTGTATAAACGAACTAAAAGGGAATTACTAGTCATAGATACAGAGTATACATAGATAGAGAGAGAGATTGATCAATCAGCCAGAAGTAGAGAAGTGATGTCAAAATTATAATGAAGTAATAATAGTAATAGTGTGTATTGTCATAATTCACCTCCTTCCTGAAAGAGATGAGCTTACTGGAGATCAATGAAGAATTGTGGAGATGACTCTGCACCCAAGTATATGAAAGACAAGGCCTTCATGCATGATCTGTAATTACTAGGCCTCCCTTTCACTCAAAATAACTGATTTGTTGTCATTCAGTCATTCAGCGTGTGTTTGCCAATCTTTGTGTGTATTTTCCTAAAAATTCTTGACTATAGACCAGTTGCCTTGTTTGGCCAGACCGCTGTCTCTGCAATCGGTTAAACCTCAGTCTTAGGTTAAGTTATCAAGGTTAAGTTATTAGCCTAGTTGCATAAGAGTGGGAGATAAAGGCTCTTGATGTGTCTCTAGTGTACCAAGTGCTGTTAACCAAAGTTTATAAGGCTACGATCAATCATGACATACTCTTGAATCATAGTATCATTTGGAGTTATTTCAGAAAAAATGCACTCTACTTATAAACTGCTAAAGTAATTAATTTGAGGGAACTGAATAAGCAGCGCACAGCACAGACTGCATTTCCTCTCAAAAGCATTATTCTTTATAATTAGGCCTTCTGCCATAACTGTTCCTTGAATCAGTGATACATAGGCTGCTCTAATACAACTTTCTAAAATGCTAAATTTCTTGTGTTCTCAAATGCCATTTCAAGAAAAAAACTTTTCACAACAAAATTATGATGCTTTCTTAAAAACTTACTGACACGAATGAAGTACTGAAAAAAATAAAGTAGAAGAATGGCAAACTATAATACTGTACCGAAAATACAATACCTTATGATGAGTTATCAAATAGATTTCCATGAGGATTTTCTTGTCTCAGGATGCTAGATGTTGGTATAAACTTAAACATATGGCTGTTTGACTCAGATAAGAATGAGTCTCAATATTGACATCTCCTATATTCTCTTCCTACAGGTCATCTTCAGGAAAGGTGAGTCCAGAGAGCATCCGTTCAAAGGCAACCCCGTCAGAATCATCTGAGGATGGGCATGACCTGCGTGTCAAGAAGATACCCCCAAGTCCAGGAAAGAAGGAGGAACTGTCTTTATACAAGAAGACCAAAAGAGCAATAATAAGCAAGAAGTACAGCGCTGCCAAGCAGGAAGCTGAAGCCACAACACCCATCGAACTCATCAGCCGAGGCCCAGATGGACGCTTTGTGATGGAGCCCACTGAGACAGAAATGTCTGTTAAGCCCCGGCGAATCGAGGGCTTCCCCTTTGTGGAGGAGTCAGACCTCTATCCTGAATTCCGTCAGTCAGACGAAGAGAATGATGATCCCAGGCCTTTGCCCCCAGTTATGGCCACCCTTCGGCCTCACCAGTTTTCCCCAATCTCCAGTCAGGAATCCTACCTGCAGCCTCCAGCCTACAGCCCTCGCTTCCAGAGACCCTTGGAAGGTATGACCATCATGGAGAGCAGTCGGCTCCAGGCCACAGGGCAAATCCGAGGCTCTCTCCACCACAGGGCTTTCTATGGCTACCTGGGCCCCCCTGGGGATCATGATCCCCCGCCTCCTTTCTACATGCCTGAAACCAGCCCACTCAGCTCTGTCATGTCCTCCCCTCCATACCTCGCTGAAGGTCCCTTTGGTCACCCCATGATTCCAGAAGAGATGGCGGAGGGTGATATCCAACAATATGCTGTCTCGGGCTTCCCCCTTCCTCTCACTCTCACCTCGTCCTCTCGTTCTCCGGAGATTTGGCAGGGACTGGATTTCACATTTGCAAGTCTGGAGGGGCCCCACTTCATTTTCCCACCACACCACCCTTTGCATCTCCGCCATGATTCCCCCTATCCTCCTCCACCTCATGTTCTTCCCCTTAGTGCTTTTCAGCCCTCTACCCTCCCAATGCCGACCTACCCAGCTGTTCTGCCACTGGAGGCCCCAAAGAGCCACTCAAGCAAGTCTCCCAGCAAGGCCAAGCCTCATGGCTCCCCAGCCAAGCATTTAGCTATGCAAGAGGCACATCTAGGGCAGCTAAGACACACAAGCCACAGTATGGGTGTGCCAGTTTTGCCTTACACAGATCCAATGGCCCAAATAGTCCCTAGCACATTCAGTAGCCTGGACACTCGATGGTTTGAAACTACTCCTCGTTTCAGTCCCAGGCAGGCTCGTAGGATGGATTCTGGCATGCATCAGGTGGTACTCCAACCCTCCCGACTCTCACCCCTCACCCAAAGCCCTCTCAGTTCTCACGAGGGCTCACCAGAAATTGTAGTCCGTCCCCGGCCTCGTCCCAGCATTGTCCAACCTCCCATACCTCCGGAGATGTCTGAGATTACCCTCCTCCCTCCTTCCACAGCCAGCTTCTCAAGGCGATCTTCTCCCTCCTCCTCACCTGCTCAAGGCCAGGGTAGCAGGAGAGCAAGTCCCAGCTACCGCCCACACATGGCTTTTGCCACTTCTGCAACCAGCTACCCGTCCCAGTCCCCGTCGCCCCCCATGGAAAGCAGCAACATTTTTGGGCAGATGCCATCTCAGAGGAGGACTGAGGAGGAGATCCTTCCATCTGAGCCCTCTCCACCCCAGTTGTCAGCTTCAGGGTAGGTGCACTAGGCCTCCAGAGAGGGATATCATTTGAGTCATCCGCCTCAGCCCATAATGCTTTGACGTGTCAAGTTGCTCTGACATTTGTGTCACCAAAGGGCTGTCTAATATCCATCTTTGAAAATTTAAAATCACCTCTGTGGCAAATTAGTTGCATAGCTTAGTTTGTAGTTGAAAGCCTCATTTAATTTTGTTTACTCTTAATTATAAAGTACAAAATATGAAAACTATGTGCAAGATTGAAGGTCCAAGAGTTTTATGGTCATAATTTGCAATTCCATTTTTTTGTTTGTTTGTTTTGATTCATTTGATGAGCTTTGGGAGTTTCAATTCAGTCAATGCTGCTTTTCATGTCAGACATCAAGTTAGAAGTATTCATCCATTGAATCTGTGAAGCATTGTTCAAAATTTATCACCTTGAAAAATGGTATCACAGTTTTCAGTGAAAAGTTTAAAAGAATAGTGTAACAA
The DNA here is from genome assembly GCA_900302555.1 of Myripristis jacobus. NCBI lineage: Eukaryota > Metazoa > Chordata > Actinopteri > Holocentriformes > Holocentridae > Myripristis > Myripristis jacobus. The sequence continues at coordinate 15,923 of OMLB01037235.1, read as the reverse complement.
ATCCTCTGTGAATTCACAAAAAGATGCATTTGCTTCACAGATTGCATATCAGACCTTTTGGGGCTACACTACGTCTTTGAAGAAAAAACGCCATTTCCTATGTGCTGCATAGTTTGTTCAGCACAAGCCCCTAAAAGCCTGGAAATCAGCGAGACATCACCACAGGATCCCTGTTTTTCCATCTGTGTCATGCTTTACCCTGCTTTCACCTAACAGGAGGAATCCCATAATATGCATCCAATTGATTCCCCAGACAAAACAAACACCCATTGTTATGTCTAGCTCCAAGCCTTTGAAGATGCCTTTATCATGCAGAGGGATGCTTAAAGGAGAGTTCATCTCGGCAGGCCCTGCGGCCCATCCTCGTCCTTAGTAACCTGACTGCATGTCCAATTGTGACCTACCTTCCACCCTTCCAAACCCTACCCTACCCTACGTCCCTAACCCTCCTCTCCCCAACCCTTCAATTGCCCCCAGGACACCCCAAGGTCTGACTACCAAGGGAAGGTTGTTGGGCAAAGTGTGTCACAGGGCCTGTCCGCTTCTCATGTAATGCAATGTCTCCATCATTATGAATTAGGGGCAGTATGGTGGTTCTTGATGGCTCCTGGAGTCTTACCTGCTTTGTTTTTGATTGATCTCAGCTATCTGGGCAGCGTTGTTGTGACCAGGTCCTCTACACCGCAATAGGTAAGGGTTGGATCCATGTCTGAAAGGGGGGGGTTAGCAGGTGGGACTTTTTTGATCACCTCGTCCTTTAAAGGGGAATACAATACTTTGAGTCTTACTTTGTTTAGTTTGTTCCGTCCTTCAGTCAACCTTGTAGTTCCTTTCAGTTCTTTCCTTCGTCCTGTTTCTCAAAGTGGCTATGCATTTTGAGTTCTGCAGTCTTAAGTACAGTATGCATTCTGACTGGTATGCATATGCCATCTTGTAGATAACAGAATAGGTCAGAGAGGTATCACCAACATGATTTCATGCTTGAGTGGTTTGCTAACTGACCAAATTCACATGCAACTTGGTAATCTGTTAAACTGATTAGTATTGCCCCAAATGAACTTCAGATAAAAACTTAGGTCAGACTGTAGTAACCTATACAGTCTCAACTTCACTGATATTTTAATGAAATTGTGGTCCCCAGTTCACCCTACTGAATATAGGTTCAACAAATGAACACTGTAGATGGCAAATTAATTAAAATTAGTAAATGAAACAATGAAAGACAGTGTATTTAATGGAATTCAGTTGAAAAAGCATGGCAAATTATAAACTTGTACACTTTGGTATGATTAGTGTGCTCTGCAATGACCAATTTCCCTGTAATACACATGCTTCAGTGCCACTGTTATGCATTGATCTATAATACTTCTACCAATTACAGGCTGCCAGAAAAGCAGGGAAAGACAATGGTGCAGCCAAAAAGTGGTGCATATTCCAACTTAATGATGACATGCTGCAGATATGCATACAGCTATGCACATGAGCTCCTTATGCATGTAGTCTCGATGGAACCATAATCAGTAATATCATTAAGTATGGAGATAACTGGAGGTGGAAGTACCGTGAAGTGCTGCCGACATCCTTTCGGCGCCCATATTAAGCAAATGGACTGTTCAGACCAGATGCTATGCCAGAGCTTCGCGGACTGAGGAATAAGCACAGTTATTCACATCTTTACAAATTCCCCTTCTTTCTATAGCTTATAGCCTGATATGATGCCAGTCTGACCTGTGTGACTGTGGCTTTGTGAATTTTCCAAATAGAGTCTGCTTCTCCGACTGACATTTCAACATGTTTACCTTGTGTTTATCAAGTTCAGTGCATTTGGGAAACTCCTGGGTCATATTAGCATGGAGTGAGGTGAAACAGCACTCCAGGTTTGAAACTTTAAAATGCATCAGTGAAATCACATCAAGCAAAAGGGTTTGTTCTGCAAAAAAATACAATTCTTTCTATTCAGGCAAAAATGTCCTATGCTCCTCTTCATATTTGGGTATAGCTTTATGTTACTCGGCCATGGCTGGCTAGCAAACTTCTACATCTTCACACCTCTGCAACTGCACAAGTATGTTTTATGTTTGGGCTAGACACGTGGTTACAAAATTGTTTATTTTAAAAATATTGCCAAATTTCTTGGCAGTATTTTCAAATATTCAAATGCATTTTGATGTAAAAACAAAACAAACAAAAACAAGCAACTAAGCCGAGAACACCAATAGAACCGTCCCAAGCTGCACAGGAGTAGGCAAAGAGCTGCATGCCGCTCATGTGCTGAACCCAAGATCTACAGTCTGTTTTCAGTGTGTTTTCTTGTGCCAATCACTTGTGGCACATGGAGAAAATAAAGTAGACACTGAAACTGGCACTTCAGATCGTGTGCCGTCTGGTCTGAACAGCCCGATTGGTTAACATGAGCGCCGAAAGAAAGCAGGCAGCACTTGATGGAGCTTTCATGTCCTGTCTCAACAGCCTTTAGACTGTGTGTTTTCCATACACATTTTCATGGGTTTGACTTCCACCAGTATTTGAAAGATTGTAAATACAGAAGCAAGCTCCCCAAAATGCTATTGATGTTTTGATCATTTCAATCATTTTATCATTATTACATATATCATTACAAACGAGCCCAGTTTTTGTGTCTTCAATGGAAAATGCATGAATATTTTCTTAACTGTTGAGGATTATTTATAAAATGGGTTGCATGTGTGGATTTAGTTTAGTTGTCTCACAATATTACTTTCTAAAAACACTCTTAGCACTCTTCTCAAGCGTGACACATTATGCCATTTATATTTTACAGATGCTAATGTTAATTAAAAATATTTTGGACCCCTGTCTCCTGTCAGTATTTTTTAAGATTGGCGTTATGAATTCACCTTAGGCCGTGTGTCCACTGGGAACTGTCTGTTATAGCTCTGGCTTCTTATTCTCATTTACAATAGAGCAGACACGCTGTTGCATGTTCCTGTGCTTAGCATGTTGTCAGAGCACCAATTTCAAGAGGTTCAGTATATTTCAACTTTTAGCAAAAGAGCACTGGACTTATAACAGGTTTTCAGCAGTTGCATAGCAACAGCAGGAGCAATAACAAGCACTTCACACAAGCATCTGTTTCATCCTACTACATAAAAAAAAGAGATTCCTGGTGGACACATGGCCTTTATACCCTGTATAGAGCATCTGTATAGAGCATGAATTAAAGCACCTAAGTACACAACTGCACTTGTAAGTTTGGACTGCAGAACAGTTCTCACTGCCATGTGAAGCAAATGTCCTGCCAAAACTGGTGATGCACTTCTTTTTTTTATCCTGAACAACAATGATTTGACCAAGGGCATGCAGAGGGGAGGGCATGGAGGTGGGTTGAGGACCCCCTAAGTTTTCAGTGAACTGCCCTTTGAAGTGCTTTTGAATGTATTCCCCTTTAAAGTCGTGTTCCATGTGCAAACTGCCATGCATGCCATCGCTAAATATTGCTCTTCCGTTTCAAAAAAAGAAACAATTATATGGATAAACTCTTGTTACATTTGTTGTCCTAGTGCTTCGCTTTTTTTTGGCTTATTTTTCATTATGTGACTGTTCCCGAGTAGTCATTTTCCCCTCCCGCCATCTCTCCCCCTGTCAGCATGGTGAAGCCCATTGTAGACAGTATCCATGTCTATGAATACATATTGATGATGCTTTGTTGCTCAGCTGTGATTCTCCCCCTCTACTAATGACCTTCGGTTTCTCTCTGCAGCCACGGTGGGAAGATGGCCTCTCTGTAATGCTATTTGTTTTCTGTGCCTTGAGAGAACCCAGTGTGTGTTTGTGGCAGAATCTGTGGGCTGCCATGTCATATGTGCCTCCATGAATGGAAGGGAGGTCTGTAGATGCTATCATGAGCAGCTGAAAAATCTATACTCCACACCAGGAAAACATTTGCATCTGTTGTTTTCAGAGCGGAACAGATTAAATTTTAAAACAAAAAAATCCAGTCTGCTATCCATTTACGTATAGCACAAAAAGTCAAATCTTGTTTACCTTTTACTCAAATTATTCTATATTTTTGGACAATTTTCCTCTGGAACCAACAGTGCAAATTGTTTAATAAACTGTATATACTGGATAACACTGATCACTGTCCTAATCTTATGCGCTACATTATAAGGTGAATAATGTTTTTGGGAATCATGTGATACTTTACTTTTCTTTGGATAAAAAATTGTTAGGAAAAATTTGAGCATCAGTTATGATTAATTATAGCTGATATCTCTGCAGGACAATAAACTTTCTACTTGCACAGTGCTACAAGTAACTAAACAATGCATCTGGATTTTGTGAACACATATTGTGAAACATAATATTTTAAACCCCAGTGTAATGCTCGCTAAATCCAGATGACACGCAAGGTTATATTAATAGTGGATCTAATCACACTGTTCTTCAATCTTGAGTGCTGTGTCTCACATTGACCCTTTGGCAATGTGCTGCACCTCTCGTTTAGCAGCAGCATTGCTGTGTTGAGATGCTTTGGGTCTCAGATTTGGTGGCGCTCCAAAGTGCAGGTAGATTAGGGGTCCGCTGAGTGCGTGTGGCCTGGAGTTACCTGTTTTTCCCTCTTTCTTCTCTCTATTCAGAAAACGTCGAGGTGCACCGAGTGCCCTTTCGGGGTCTGAGAGGATTGATGCACTGAGATACCAACGTATTAAAAAGGCCAAGAAGATGACAGTGAACAACAATAACTCCAAGACCAGAAAGAAAACAGGTATGATATTCTCAGTTCTCAGTTTTTAGATAGCTATAAATTGTAAAACCTATCACACTGTGATTCTTGAAGTTGCTTGTCCATTGAATGGCTGTGAGGGGGTGGCAGAGAAGGTGGTCAGAGAGATAGGAGGAATGAGGAATGATGAGGAGTTTGAACTGAATTGTGCAGTGAGGAGCCACTGGAGGTTTTGAAGGACATGGGTCAGATGAGTAGTCGGGCAGTGGTGTTCTGGATGTATTGCAGTTTGTTTGATGTGCCATAAAGGATGCTATTGCAATATTTGAGTCCTGATGTGATGAAGATGTGGATGAGGGTTTCAGCAGCTGAGAAGGAGAGGGATGGACAGACAGAGATAGACAGTATTCTTGAGATGGAAAAATGCTGTTTGAATCATTTGATTAACACAGGATTCCAGAGAGAGTGTGGGGTCAAATATAGCACCAAGGTTGCTAATGAGGTGTGCAAGATGGAGCCATCTACAATGAGGGAAAAACAGTGCACCCAGAGTTTTATTTCAGAGAGACAGCTGGTGAGGGTGGAGTGGGTTGCAGCAGTGATTGATTTGGTGGATAGATCTGGGTATCATCAGCATAACAGTGGACATGGAGATTATTGCGGCGGATTATGTCACTGAGGGGAAGCATGTATAGAATAAAGAGAAGGGGATCAAGCACCGAGCCTTGGGGGACACCTTGGTGACGGGCTGTTTAGGACTTGCAGTTGTAGATGTTAATATAATGGTATTTGTCCAAGAGATAGGATTTGAACCAGGAAAGAGCTGGGCCAGTGATGTTAAATGTATAATGCTTCATTTTAGGGATGCATTTTTGCTTCTCAGCCACTTGTGCCTTGTAGGAAACATGCACATCAGATTTTTTAAGTGGGGTGCATCAGAGTGTAAAAGTTCATATTAAAGATAATAATCCCACAAACTGCTCTTGCAAACAATACATAGATTTATCAGGGTCTACTTTATGATTCATGAATAGTCAAGTGTGATCAAATTAGCTGGTACAGAGATACACAACTACACATGGACAAGATTACTCCCACCTCCTACCACTAGCAGCTAAAGGGGACATTTTTCTCCATGGGGCAGCTAATAGAGATTCAGATCTCCTTAAAAAGGATGTTTGCCTGCATCTTGTGAGCATAAATTGTTCCTGTCCAAGCTATATTGCATGCATGATGTTACAGCACCAGCTCTGCTACTATTGAAATCAGATTGAACTTGACTAGATCTAAGTTTGCAGATTCTATATAATCACAAAGTATATCTCATCACATCGTTAAGTAAATTATGAAATGAATGAGCTGTAGATATTTATCAAGCTCTCCACCCAGGAGGGCAGATTAATTCTAGTCAAAGCTCTTCACATTGTTGACAGGGGATATTTATGGATAGAGGAACTTGGGCCTTTCTGGAACAAAGCTGCCAAAGAAAATGAAATAATACAGTCATACTACAATGTATAATACATAGAAGTAAAAGTATGTGCAAAGGCAACATATCTTCAGTTTCGCAGTTTTGTTTGTAATTGGGAAGCAGCAGTAGATTTGGTTTGGGAAAGTTGCATTTATTTAATCTGTACATCCTCTGCACCATAACTGGCCTTTAAAATATCCACCGTGTTCTCACTAAAACTGACCAGCAGTAGCTTTATTAAATCATATTCTCTGTTTGAAGCCCTCTAAAAGTCCATTAACATAATATGCTTTGAATTCATTCTGCTGCTTTCAGATGGCATTCTTCTCTTTTCAGTCTGAATGCCATCCCAGTGTGCTCAAACTCCTCGTCTGACCCTGACCTGCCTCTTGCCCTCCCTCCTCTAGGTGTCTCCACCTCTCAGACCCAGCAGGGCTACACCTCTCAGGTACTCCAGCCCGAAGAAGCTCTCTACCTCCGCAAGAAGAAGAAACGGCCCATCCTCCATGACCCATATGCCCGCTTTTCTGCTCTGCTGTACCGCCGCCCACCCCAGGAGGACCAGAAGGCTATTTTGGCCAGCATGGACAACATAGACCTAGACCATGCCACCCTCCTCTGAAAGCCCTTCAGGACAAGGTCACATACACGCAATAGGCCCCACTCCAAAATGCCACTAGCTGCATCCCACTTGGAACAAACAACACTCTGAATAGGACTTGTTTGCAGTTTCCTATCAAAAACGGGGAATACCACTGAATTTCAGCATACAGATATGTTACACCTATGCCCTTAGGCAGTTCATTTGCAAAAGTGAGCATTCTGACAGGTATCGAATGACCACACAACAGGGAAAAAAGTTTGTATCAACCCCTTATCTGTGATGCCATCCTTACAAGTGTACTTAACAGTGCACTTGGACAATTGTGAACAATATATAAAACAACTGTGACACACCCTAGAATAATTCTTTGGATAGGAGGGGATGTTTTCTGAGACCAAACAAATAGTGCTGCTATGTGTTACTATGAAAAACACTTATTTCAGTATACAAACTTGTGTCTTCAAAGTTGGTCTCAGTTTACGGTCAGTGGAATATCAGCATTGGCACATGGGAATTCTGTCGGGAAAACGTTTATAGGCTCTGATCGGAATACGCAGTGGCATGAGAATATAATGTGTGTATGCTTAAATCAAGTAGTATTCCCTTTTACAATTTTGTGTAGATTTCTAGCAACTGATATCAAAATAATAGCTGCCAGAGGTTTCCAAGTTTTACTCCAGTGCAAAAAGAGTTATTCAAAAAAACAAAAACAAGGCAATACTTCATTGTCAGCTCCTGTCCCTTCTAGCTGTTTTATTATTATTATTTTAAATTTTATTTTAATCCTCATTTTCGTGCCACAGTATTACCATTTTCTTTTAAAAGGCTTGTACAGGCTTGGGTCTTGTTTCTTGTGCTGAGCCAATCCCCAGGAAGCCCTGCGGGTCTCAAGTTTACAGCACCTTCCACCGGCTCCACTCCGCCAGCAACGTCTTTATTCTGCCGAGAAACTCGCCTCACAAATATGGGTGTTCTCACTTCCTACCAAGTATACCTCAGAGCACAGGACACGAGACCACACAACCACCAGGATCAGCCAGCATCACAAAAACTAGCCTTTCTCATCTTTTCAGTCCTTATCCTGCTCGACTTGCTTCATTTGGAGCATCCTGAAGTTATCCATTCATATAAATGTAACCAATTCTGATTTGCCATACATATTATCACATTGAGTTCATTGAGTTTTACTAGCACTTGCAGAATGATCAGCCTGTCACAAACGTAAAAAGCTGCACCTTTACTCATCACACATTTTCAGCCGCTCTGTTGTAAATGATGAGGGTGTGGGCTTCTTATGGAGGACTGAATGTTAAACAGGAACAGCTTCTTCATCTACTGTACGTTGCCTGCAGAAGGAATTATGTTATTATTATACTGGCAGTATGTTTAAACTCTTATATCTAATAGATTCTATTCAAAACCTAGTTTTTCCAGGGGCTTACAATTCAAGATTAATTAATCATTCATCAGCACTGGGAAAAGCGGTAATCCGATTAGAGGTGTTTCCAAAAATGTGTGATTGTTAGTTGGATTACTGGAGAATGTGGTTTGAGGGGAAAGGGTCTTTTGTTTGTGACATTATGAATACAAATATTATTTTACACCTACTGAGATAAGGATTCATAACGGTTGGAGGTGATGATTGTGATGATCTGTCTTTGTGTGGATTTTGATGGCAAAGCCCTGGAAAACCAACTGCAAGTAATCCAAACATGTTACTGACTTTGACTAATCGTGTACCTGAGTTTCAGTAATCCACTGGATTACATTACTAATCACAATTAAAAGCAGGTACCAGTCATTGGTTACAGATTACTTTTCATTCTGACCTTAACAATGATGACATCAAGTCACATGATTGCTCCAGCTTCTCCTTAAGCTTTTCACAACTACGAGAGCTTTGCACTGGAGCAAAATCTTGTCTGTTGCCATAGTATTTTT
>OMLB01037228.1:4361-18704 GCA_900302555.1 Myripristis jacobus | reverse complement strand
CCCTCACCCCCTCCTCTCTCCCTCCCTCCCTCTGTCCCACTAACAGCGGCAGTAATGAGACTTCGATCTGACCTGTTAGGAAAACCCAGACCAGCCTGCCCTTGTGAGAAGAGGAGCGAAGAACCCGCTGGAGGAAGAAAAGAGGAATATGAAACAAAAGACGATAGAAGAAGGAAAAGAATTGAAGATTGCCTGATTCAGGGGAGGGGGGTGCTCTGGAGGAAAGGAGAAGGTCCAAGTCCATCCATCCCTCCTCTCTTGTTCCCTCTCTCTGGAGAGCAGTATTAACTGCAGACTTTTAAGACTGCCTGAGAAACGAAAAATGAACGGAGTCAAAGAAAAGATGTGAGAAATTATAAAGGGAATGCAAAGTTGGACTATATCGAGAGAGGCTGTTATGGAACCTCCTGTGCCAAAACCACTAAAGGAAGTAGGAGTGGAGAATTAGAAGCAAAACAAAAACTCCATCCCCCAGAATGCACTGTGAGCCCTAGAAAGAGCAACGTCTTCCTCTGTCATGGTAAACTGGGGTCTGTCCATAAATACAGAGTAATGGGTAAAGTTAGGAAAAGGTGCAGAAAAGACGAAAAGCTATAACCACTGTGTGCGGGCCAGGCTCAAATACATGCTGGTGCACTCCCATTTGTTGGTTTAAAAGGACTACAAGACCCACAATGCACTGGAGATCCTCAAGAGGAAGTTCTGCATTGGACAGCTTAACCCAGCCATAAAGCTGTACGTGCCTTCATCCTAAATGGCACAACCTGTTCTCACTGACTTCTCCTGCCTGTGGATTTTAAGCAGTGCACAATACGGGGACTTAAAATTTGGGATGCACCCCACTTGTCTATACCGGACTGCACAGACTGCGCTATCACACACACACACACACACACACACAAGTGCTCTTCTCCTATCCAAACTCAGAGAGAAGCTTTCACTGCCTCTCGCTGCAGTGCATTTAGAGTGTAATTAACGTGTAGATACCCTAAAGGTGAAGAATGATCTATTTTGTATTTCAGCTGTAGCAAGGACAAGAGAGGACTGTTTGTAAACCGCAAGTCGATCGCCTGTATCAAGTCAGGAAGGTTTTCCAGTGGTTAAAATCGTATCATATGCTGGTTGAATTGACTGAAAACAATACTGAGTCTGAGAGCAAACTTGTGCCTTTGTCCTTCATGTTGGGAATGAGGCCTTACACATGCACAAGCACATACACTCACACTCACAGATACTGTACGAGCCTACAGAGAGCTTTCAAGTGATGGAGCACATCTGCTGGCAGCCATACTGGAGGTCTTCAGCTCTTGAGCATCAACGGCTCACAACAACTGACCGGCTGACTGTGTTTTGTTAGCTAGCTATTAATAGAATCTAAAATTTGAGAAATTAGCCTGTTGCCTGGTAAGCTTGCAAACAACGGCAAAAACAAACAGAAGCAGAGATGGCCCCTCCAGCTACAACTATGTGCGAAATGAGAAATATAACCTAAATTTGGAAACAAATCTTACTTATCTACTTCAGTTCTTCCCGAATGCTTCATCACCCACAACACAAACATCTTTTTCAGCCTCACTGGCAAATCTTCAGCTGATAGTTGCGCATAGCCAACTCTCCAGTGGACCTCTGTGATGGTATTATCTGTGGCTGCTTGGAGATTTGTGATCCAACTGCAAAGCGTCTATTAAAACACTCTAAAAGTGCTCAGTACTTAACACACACCCATAAACCTACTGCACATATGCTCTACAGACATTCTGAATGCGCCACCACATGCATTCGCTCAAATTATACACAGATAAACACACACACACATGCACAATGAATGCATGACTGTTATTGTGTGTGTGTGTGAGAGACAACTAGAATGTCCCAAGTGCATGTACACAGTTCCTATTATGGGCCTAAATGATCGGTAATTGTGTGGAATGGGAAGGAATTCCCCCGCTGTTGAGAACTGTCTGTTCAAGCACTATGAACCCCATGCCTTCTTTTCCAGTGTCCACTCTGCCTGATTGTCCAATGCAACACACTCCTGGTTACCAAAGTCATGAAATATGCACACCAGGGTTGTGGTCAGTTCACGTTTCACTCACTCAGTTCAAAAACCCACTTGACATGACAGTGAGGTATTCTCAAAATTGAGTTTTATTCCAAAATGAGCGTGACCGTTTGGAGAAACTACTTTTACACCTTGATTGCTGGTATGTAGCGTTTTTCCACAAGCGTAGAGCAATTTGAAATGAACCCTTCAATTTTAAAAATGACTCTGAGAGCAAAATGCATTTCCTAAACTGTCTGAGATGAAAGTGAGTTGATGCCAACTGTAATGCATATTGCACCTAGCAACTTGATGCAAAGTTTACCACTCACCGAAAGCCTGTGTACAATACAACTCCCCATACTGTAGCCAGTGTTTTGCCCTTGCATAATCTATGCTGTTGATAAATGTCCTTGTTTTTGTATGATCCAAGACACTGGAAATGTTTTGTAAAATAATGTATATTTATTTTTTATGGTTTTCAGACACTGGAAAAAAGATGATTGTGACTGTAAAATTAAAGATAACACATTGAATTTTTAACCGTTTTGTCCAGCGCAGTGCATCTCTGATTCTAGCCTGCAATCTGAAAAGGCGTTTAGCTAGACTCGTGAAAATGTTAATTAATGTTAGTCTCCCTAGGGCTTTGCAGTTTAAAACTAGATTGGGTGAAAGTGTAAAACAGAACATTTGGGCTATGATGGAAACTGACAGGAACCTGGCGGCTAGACCTGATCTCACAGCTGCAAAAGACCACATACTAAGCAAACACAGTCTTTTTAAGGAAGTCTGAGTCGATGCTTTCAAAATGTATCAAGATTTTGAGTATTTTTGTTATGTAAAGTGCAAAATACCCCATTGCATATGCTTAACCTTAACATATACTTCTGATTTTGATGTACTTGTCATATGGCCAAACAAAATCAACTATTTTGCCTAAATTAGTCTGAAGTAACCTGTGTAAATCAACTTTAAGCCCTCAATAACAGTGAAATTTTACTCTTCAATCATACATGTATATAAAAAAGGAGGAATATAACTCCTATAACAGAGCCCCTTTAACACAATGGTTGAAATATTTCAAACTAGTTTTGTCTCTACAGTAAATTGAAATGCTGTGGATAAGAGATTAAAAGAGGGAGAGAGAGAGAGAGAGAGAGACATAAAGAGATGGCTGGTATGAATCAAACAAACAGAGACCATGAATTCAAACAGTGCTGTACATTGCATGACTACAACTGTATATACTGAGGAGATGTTGTCCATACAAGGTAATGCATGAGGGGTTGAGAGCAGTCTGTCTTGTGCCCTGCGATGTCCAGAAGGCTGCAGATCTCTACATGGTAGCCCGTCTCAGATACCTATAACTGAATTTCATATGGATTGGTGTATGAATGTGAGCAAGTGTTTGCTGTCATGTGTCGCCTACCTGTCCTACCTACCTACATATATTTACCACATGCACACATGCAGATTGTCTGTATTCAAGCATCACACCCTTGAAGTACCTGGGAAAACTTATGAAATAGGGTCTGTAGCCTAATATGTCTTTATTTGCAGGTTTGAAATGTGAAAAAGAGTAAATAATGACTTGCTCTTGTTGAACTGCAAATCTAACTTTCTATTGCTTGAAAATTCAACAACCATATTTGGTTGGATGTATTACTTAGCAGTTAAATCAATGCAAGTGTTGCAGTACATGCAGTACATTTACAAAATGGCTTACCCCCCAAAAAGAAAAAGCCCAACTTTATATGCACCAAACGTTTGCCCCCATACATCATTTCCAGTCTTATCACAGCAAAACCCACTTTAAGACCCGGCACTTTCTCTGCCTCTCGGTCAAGCATTCCAGGGTAAGCCGACTGTACGTCAGGAATTTGTCTTCAGCTGTGTGTGCCAGATTAAGCAAGATGCACTTAGGCAGCGGTGGATCAAAGAAGTGGGGAAGAGCAAAAAAAAAAGAAAAGAAAAAAAAAAGGCTGCTGAGGTGGGCTGAGCCCCGTTTGCGTGAACTGAGGGAGATTTAAGGAAATTATTTGAGCCCAAGGCATGAATTTGAGCATCAAGACAGTTTCAGTATGAGAGGATGAGAGGTAATAGCATTCCTCTCTGGTCTCTCTATGTCTTAGTGGTGATAAACTGGATGAACTGGAGGTCACTGATGTAATTTTGGGGGTTGGTATGACCAGGTAAATCATTGTGAGCAGCCAGAGAGAAAGCTTAGACAGGAGAGTCAGGTTGCAGATTCCTATTGGCCTGTCTGTTGTCATGGCTACAGTAGCCCCTCCCTCCTTCAGGTGACATAATGCCTGAAGAGATAAAGTCAGGAAATTAGAGTAGCATGTCAAATTATGCGTGGTGCTGGCTTCAGCTGTCACAAAAACAGAGTAGATGAGGTTTCACTGTTACGTAAAGAATAACACAGTATGGCCGTTCCACTGTATAGGCCTACACTTGAAGTTAAAATTACCTGAAGATTTACAATAGTAGCCTACTGGGCAGTGTTAGAATAAACTGCAGTAAGTGGTAAACACATTTAATTATTTAAAGAGGCATATGCATGGGATGACACAGCTGCAATTATATGGCCAAAGGGACTTAACACAAGCAGTAAAATAGATCAAATTAAGCTCAAATCTATCTCGTGTCCGAATAATTTATATTCCTTTGATTTCTTAGGGCCAAAAGTGCATCGAGAGAGAAATTACAGCTGGTTTTGTCTTCATAATTGTGCATTCCATCTCCACTGATGAAATTAGATATAAGTGCAAACTCTTACTAAACAATTATGGCTTTGGTCATTTTTTTTTCTCTCATAAAAACAGTTCTCGGTTTATTTTTAAGCTGTGGCGTAACCTATTTTTAGGCTTTTTGGGTTCAAAGAATACCCTGACTTCCTTTCCTTGTCTCTTGTTACCCCAAGACAAAGAGTCGCCGCACCGATGCCTCCACCGACAAAGCGCCGGCTATTTTTAACTTGTTTATACTGTTTTAAATTCCCTGGTTTGAGAGCAGGCACTGCAACATCCTCATTAAACACACTTCAAACTGAAACAAGCATCAAAGGTTTTATTCCAAAACTTTCCAGAGTTTTTTTTTTTTTTTTTTTTTTAAATGTATTCCATCCTCAGAAACAACTTAGACATTTACAGAGGAAGGTAATATTTTTGGTGCTAATTATGTGTAATACATCTCTCTGCAGACTTGCACATGGAAAATATCCATTCCATTCATGGGTCAAAAAGTATCAAACTATGTTGGTTTGCAATGTTAATGGTCAACTAGAATAATGATTTTCTTCCATTTCAATTTGTTTTGTTTAGTTTTTGCCACAACAGGTGACATTTTTAGCAAGTGGTGGACTGATAGGAACAAAACCCTTGACTTGAAACCTGAGAGGTGAGGAAGGCGACAGTGCAGCTTTCTTCCCTCAGTCTTTTATGGACTTCCATCTGGGTGACCCTCTGCCCTCACCTTTATCTCTGCCCCATCACAGCCAGGCAAACTAAATAATTCAGATCCTGAAAGCCACTGTTGGCATCCTGCTGGGGCAGCGGAGCAGAACAAGACCAAGGCAAAGGGAGGCCTTGACAGATCAAATTGTGCCATCTAGTGGTGGAGAAACAACACATGAAGCCCAGCACTGTCTAAGTGTGCCTCTCTCCCTCTGTCATTACACCCAACTGTCCTTACAAACACAGAAACACAAGGACATAGCGAGGACATGTTGACAGCTGTCACCTCCATAAGTGGCTAGTTTAGGATAAGGACTTGCATCAAGGGTGAGGTTAGAATTAGGATTAAATTTAGAGTACAAACTGATACAGTGCTGCAGATGCAACAGCTCACGTGGGGTAAGAGTTGAGGATTAAGTTTGAGGATTAAGATTACAATTAGGATACAATTGGATGGGGTTATTAAACAGGGAATGAATATAGCCAATTGGAGGTCCTCACAAGTGTATACTAATGCAAAATAACGCAAAAGTGCATGACTGTATGGGTGTGCAAACCTCAAATGAGAAATGTGCAGTGAAATTCTAAATTACAAGCAATGGGAATTACATCAAATTTTAAATGCTGCTGTTGTGTATATGAACTAAATTAAGACGCAGTTTAATTCAGAAAAGAAAGAATATTTACATTGAGAAACATTGTCAAGTCAGTATAGAATGCATCAAAATGAAAAACAGTCTGAATAGCAGGATCGTCTTTATTCAGCCATCCCTACCAAATGCGTGTTGACATCAGGCTGCCCTCTCCTCATCCATCCTCCCAACTGTTCTATTATTGACTCTGAATGCTCTGCCAGTTGCATAAGGCAAATGTGGTTGTGCAACCCTGCACAAAACGTTGGTTTGGGATTAAGGGGTTTATTAAGGGGTTTCAAAACAAGCACAGTGGGAGGATTTGGAGAATCTCAACAGCATTCCCTCTGATAGGTGACATCTAGGGAATTGCAGGCCAAACTGCAGTGGTTTTGCTCTGTGTGCATGCATGGGTATGTGTGTGTTTAGCATGACCAGGGGGAATCCCATCAAACAGCTTTACTGTCGCCTCCGCAATCCCTGATGACTCTCAGCTTGCTGGACCGTATCCCACAAGAGGTTTAGCATTTACGGATCAAGATCTGTGCCGTCATTTCCAATGATACAGCATGTGCAGCTTAAAATAGCCACAAAGAGACACAAAAGCCTGAGAATAGGAGATAAAGAAGTAGACAGACAGTCAGATGAGACAAACTGTGAGAAACAAGTTTTTGCTATTGAACTGATTAATCGTTTTTTCATTCAGAATTTTCAAATTGTTACATTATAGTTGTTACTAAAAATTTAATTCAACATCAATTCCAGTGACCAAACATCTTCTGATGTGAAATGCATCTTCAATAAGGGTAAATGACTTTGCTTTCATGATGTACACATTTTGTTTACATGCATACATTAGTCTGATTACAGTAAATAATCAGATAGATGAGTAAAGCTAAAACAGTGTGGTCTAATAGCTTGTTTAAACCATTTACATGATTCAAAGTTGCACGATTCCACCCAGCGATCATGGATTTGTATGATTGTTGTTTGAGATTACTCAGATGAGGATTTAATGCAATCCAGCCATTTAGCATTTCTCTAGTTCCTTTGTGACAGTGTTGGCACATTTAAAAATGGAATGAAACCAAATGAAGGCATTAGCACGGGTAGATCAACTGAAAGACTGCATAGAAAATGATGTTTCTTTGAGATGTTACGCTTGAACCAAATAAGAAATTAATTTGAGTAAGATAATCAGACTATGATTTTACCATGGCACTTCCCAAACTAGATTAAGATTGGATTATTAGAGGGCATGCAACTGTACCCATTGTGTAGGCCTGTGATATGATCATCTCTCCAAAGATTTTGCCCATATTCTATTAAAAAATATTATCTTAAGATAATAAACTTGATGCATTTACCGCAAAAATATTTCTACAGAACCACTGACCACCACCACCAACTTATACTGACACTGATTACTTATAATTTAATCAGTAATTTACTTATATACAGTAATAAACCTATATATCTCTATATATTGAGTGTGGCTTGCTTGACATTAGTGATAGTATCAGCGTGTTGACTGTCTGTTCTATGCCTAATCTCAATATTATTAAGATGTACCAGTGTCTGGGTAGGAGACTCACAGACTGACCCCTCGCTAACCTTGTATGTTAAATCAAAGCTTGCCTGAAGTACCAGGCACGTGCATGTGAATTTGAAAGGGCACAGGGGTTTGAGAGTACTTAAAAAGGCTGTAATGAGACAGATGCTTTAACAGCACTTCAGTGAAGTACCACAGAGTCATTCTTTAATATGCTGCTGTAATAGCTATGGCAGTGAGAGATTTTAGCTAATTATTTTGATGTATGATCGCTTTCAGAGGAACACCTAGATTTTTGTTTGCATCACATTTACAGTTTTATTGATATTATTTTGGCATTTCTACTCTATTTGACAATGACAGTAGAGAGACTGGACAGATGGGAGAGAGAAGGGGTGACATGCAGCAAAGGGCCTGGACCAGATTTAAACATGGGCCACCAAATGCCCATCACAGACAAACTGGTTCTTGATATGAAACACCCCAAAGCCATCCTGGACTTAACAGCGGCGAGCCCTAAAGTTCAAAAGTCCCAAATCTGCAGAGGTCTGGAGGTTTGGAACTTAGTGTTTGGACACAAAACGTCCCTTAAAGTAGAGGTTGTTGGGGTCTTAAGTGGTCATTTTTCGTCTTGGACCATGTCTCTTTCTCCCTTTCATTCCAGCTACAGCTGTGGCTTCACTTGAATTCACGTGTTCCATCAAAGCACGAGGATATACTCCCTTTACTACCTGTGTTGTTTTTGCATGATCTCTCCTATCAGTCCCCGAAACATTTGCCTATAGACAAATGTGCACGGTAGGTACGCACACACTCAGACACACACATGCACTCACACACACGCACCCTCCGTCTTGGTCTCTCGGATCAGTGGTCCAGTATGTCCTCAGGAACACACCAAAAAGGCTAAAGAACACATTGACCTGGGTGGGGCTTGACTTCAGCAGAACCAGCACCAAAGGATGATGGTAAAACACGTAATAATGTGCTTTTCTTTCTGTATCTCTTCCGTAAAAGTCTCATTTACTTGCTCACATGCTGGGTTGTTTTGTTGAAATATATTTGCAACCAACACTGTCTGAGGTTAGGTAATGGGTGCTAACATGGCAGCAGATCTAGACAGGACAAGGTTATACTAAGCCACATTGATCTCATTGGTAGTCTGACAGCAGACATAGAAAGTTCTTCTGATTACATCTCCGTAATCTGCAGTCCCATCTCTTGGGTCGAGGGTCAGTTTACTCCAGTTTCTGTCCTTCCCTTTCCTTTATCTCCCATTGGTTCTCTAGTGCTCTTTGTTTTCTGCCTGATCCAACACCTCAGCCTGATCCCCACTGTATCTTCTGTCCAAAGTTTGGCGACACGATCATCGGAGGAATCTGTCAATTTAAGACCACTTTGTCCCTGAAAACACGATCACCAAAACAGACGGATAACCTGGAATGTAATTAGGACTCCTTCCTCTGGTCTTTGTTCATTCTCATATCTGCAGAAGGAGGAAGGATCTCAAAGTCTGCCAGGAGACAAACATGCAAAGGTTAGTCATATTACTCACTTGTTTTACTTTGTAAAATATTTTTAGGGGTTGCAGAATGTGTTTTGTCCACAGTGACTTATTTGTCCATGACACATGATACGTAAGATCATGATACGTAAGATCAAGTATGATACGGAAATTAAAATTTTAAAACCCATTTCTGAGTTTGGGTGCATGGCTCTGGCTCCCAGTCTTGGACTCTGGCTTAGTAAATTTTGTCTCTCCTCTTGGGGCTTTGATTCTGAAATCATAATCTGAGATTTTACTGATCCCCATAAAAGAAATGTGTTTTTTGTTTGTTTGTTTGTTTGTTTGTTTGTTTGTTTGTTTTTTTGCTTGCCCCTTTTACACAGAGGTCAGAGGTCAGGGCCCCTGCAGCTGGTTTAGAACTTAAGTGTCTTGTTCAAGGACACCTCAGCAGGATGGATGTTTGATGACAAAGCTTAGACCTAGGTCTTTTGACCTTTTGGACCTCAACCCACAGCATAAGAGAAGTCCAACACAAGGATCTGTGGTTACCATGGGGAGGTGATATGGAGACGTGAGCAGAGAGCAGCTAAACTCAGTGTCCCAACCTTTTATTTGGAGATCAGCCTCTTCATTCATATAGTAATTACAGTGAAAATGATGAAAATAGGATGGTACAACTCATTTTACAGTAACATAATAGCCACAGGGTAACTGTAGAAGATAAAAAAAGTACATACAATAAACGTACCACTGAATGACATAGACATATTATATGAATATCGAAGGCTAGTGATGTTGTGAAGGAATAAATGAATAAATAAATAAAGTGGGATGAACTACCTTCAAATTCACTTTTGACTGCCATTGACGCAGTCTAGGAATATTACAGGCATATTAGAGTTCAGTGATATTGGAGGGAATGAATACTGTAAGGTCAGCTAACTATAAACTCAGCCCTAAAAAACCCTGCACGTCCACACTGGAAAATTCCGGGAAAACTAACTGTGGTGACACAAAAGGATAAATATTATATAAGACAGGGTGTTTACCCAATTTACTCACCTTTCTATTTGCAGAGTATGACTCCTCATCTGGTCAGTTCATAATTATAGTAGTATAGCAATTACAGTGAAAATGATGACAGATAGTTGAGGATAGTAGAAGAATTTGAAGGAAAGCACAACAGTAACATTACAGTCATAGGCTGATGGTGGAAGGACATACAATAAACTTACCACTGAGTACCATAGACAGACTACATAAATATTATAGGTGTGTGATATTGTAGAGGAATGAATGAATGAATGAATGAATAAATAAATAAATAAATAAATAAATAAATAAACAAACAGGCCAACTATAAACACACACACACACACACACACACACACACAAATGAAGATGATGTAGATGAAGCTGGGGTCTTTTAACATTCGTGTACTTCAAAATTATGAGAGAAAAAAAGACCACAAAGTGCTGTGAGGCCAATAACTCACTAATTAGATACAAGTGCATGTGGAGGACGAACACAAAAGGAATATTAATGATATTGTTATTTTTAAGCTATAATGAGGTCGTTGTGTACGCACCCATTTTTTTTTAATTTGAAGTGCATTATGATAATAATAACAAGGTTAAGATGTGCTGCCTTTTCAAGGCAAGCACATAATAATTGAGGCGACCACACGGCGGTGGTAAGGAGAAGTCTCAGCCTCAGTGTTTCCGCTCACATCCTGTGTCTGAAGCATCACCGACGGCCCCTTTAAGAAAGCAGCAACTGACACTGACGAAATTTCCTCGGCCCTGCTCTGTCTGTGTGTTTCTGTGAAATCAACAAGAGGCGAAGGGAGGCTAGTATATCAGCGAGCTGTGGACGACACACTGGCCGGGGCACTTCTCTCCAGGGGGGGGCTAACTGGCATTTATGCTGTATTTGTGCCCTGACCACTGAACGCAGCTGGAGGACAGTGAACGGCTCACCCAAAAAACCAAAACAGAGGCATATTGTTGTGATGGTTGGACCAAGTGAACAGCTTTCGGCGTGAGGGACTGGCGTCTTTTTTGGATATCCTGAGCAGCAGGTGTAGCCTACTGAAGGATAAAGCAGAATAAAGGCAATCTCAGTGTTCATGAAACTTTGCTACGATTTACGTGCTGGGTAAGGAAACTTGTTATTTTTACCCTTGGTAATGTGTGTAAAAAGAAGGGGGGGAAATAGGTTATGCCTTTTTCTGTCGTCTGTGAGCAGTTCAGGGTCATTCCAAATGCCGATTATTTAACGACTCCTGTCACTGGATTTTTAACGGTTACGGTGTTTGTGTTTCATAATTTTACACATGAAACGACCGCTAACCGAGTGAGGCTTTATTTAAAAACTGTTAACTCAGGGCCTAACTTCGTACCGTTACTCCATTCCGCCGCAGCGGCAGAAATTAACAGAATATAATGTACCATCATTTGTTAGCAAACACGGTGTTCACGTTTTACCGTTGAAATCGTTATAAACGTCGAAGTGTCAACGGTTATTATTTATTACAGGCTGTCAATTTGAAAAACATAGTCCCGGTCCTCATTGTTGATTGGTTGAGACACAATAAAATATCACACAAACACGTAATTGACCGCAGAACGGCTAATTTAAATAACAATGCGCCGGCTATACAGTACGTGTATGTCGCCTAGCAAATACGTTATTAAGCAGCTGCTCGGGAACCGCAGGATAATCCGTAGCGGAAGACGGACACATATACGTTAGGTATTGTTTTGCTAGCTTTTACATAGGAAACATGCGTTGTACATTCAGGTGTGTTGTGAATGTCATGTTTATGGGACTACCAAACTTCTCGGTGCGGTGCTCGACAATGATTTAGCTTGCTAACAGGTCCCACATTCCACCACAACTTTGAAAATCGTCCCCCATAATGACAAAATCCAGCAAATTTTTTGACCAAGGTGTGATTGTGCCATATATATCTGGTCATAATTCAAGGACAGAGACAGTGAAAATCTTCAAAAACAAACAAACAAACAAAAAAAACCCCATTTGCTATCCGGTAAATTGTTTGGCTACAACATTGTCTACTAGTTGCTTCAAGAAGTAGGCTACTTTTCCCAATCTTTTAATTGTGTTGTCACCATTTTAAAATGTGTATCTGTACTACTTTGGCAATAAGTAGGTTAGGTTTAAATTTCATGCCATTGAATTGACTTTATTTTGATATAACAGCTAACAACACCTCTAAAGTCACTGGAAAGTCAATAAGTTACCATGCTGAATGACCTAAATTATAGCCCTGTTTTTGTTTAGCCCACGTTGATGTTGGCTATAGAGTAAGGCCAACTCCACCGCTAGAATTATGATGATGAGTTCATTAGGGTATTCATGCTGCTCCTACCATGCCCTTTCCCTCCAAAAATTTTGACAAGCTGTCAAACTATGCGCACATTGTTTGAGCTCAAGACTGTGTTCCAACTTTTAAGACTCAAATAGTCAAGAAGTGTGGGTGTGTTATTCTTCTAACCCCTCCGTGGGAAATGGATGGAGACGCAGTGACATCTTCGTAATGAATTCAGCTCCGTAAAAAACTCAAGCCAAATTTAGCGCGCAGATTTTCCAGGAAATAGAGTTTTCCAGTCGACTTACAGAATGATGAGCTGAGCTGACAAGGTGAGCAGAAGGGAAAGGAGCAGTTACTTCGTTTCGGTCCTATAAGTTATGGTGGCACCTGACAGCATGCTTTGTTTTATTACAGACAGTAATTATTCAGACTGGCTGTAGCCTAATGGTTTTTATAATGGGCTTTTTGACCATCTGTCTCCTCATTAAGAATGCAGTAAAGTGAACTGAATAACAAACCTAGCCTAGGAGAGTATTCTGGTCCACAGTGGTAGACATTCAAAGATCATGTTCATCTCTCTCTCTCTCTCTCTCTACCTATCTCTCTCTCTCTCTCTCTCTCTCTCTCTCTCTCTCTCTCTCTCTGTTAGATTCCTATCAAACCTGTAGGAGTTGTGAATAGATCCACAGGTGGGTGTGTTATGCTGATCTCTTGTACTCAGCCTGTTGAAATTAAGCACCGTGGATGATGTTGATAAGGTTCCCTTACATTGTGTTATACAGTACGACTCGATGACAGAGCATCTGTAAAGGAAAACTGGGTTTTCATCACCCACCAAATTTGAAACACTGTCTGGCGTGTCATTTTTGTGGAACAAGGCGTTGTTGGCAACTTTTTGCTAGTCTGAAACAAAACCTGCCCAGAAATTTCACTTACCCACAAAGTGGCCTTATGTGTGCACCGTAGTATGTTTCCAGCTCTTTTAGTGGTTACTGGTTCCTCACACACACACTCAGATATATCTCTTTCTCTCTAACGCGCCCCTTCCCCTCTCCTCATGTGCATGGCTGTAGGTGACGGTGATATAGGATGTCATTGCAGTGAGAGCTGCTCTTCTCATGTGGCTGTCATGCCAATATCCCCTTATAGACACAGATAGCCACAGGCGATAGCTGGGCTGTGCACATGAATATTTATTAAAGCACCGTGTAAGACTAAGAGTGTGTTGGTTCACCGCTGAGAGCGAGTCATTTCATTAGCCTGCCTTCCGATGGCTAATAAAAGCCAAATAAATGGAGTGACATGCCCAGATGGAAAAAAACGTACCTAATAGGCTATATGGTGAACCGTGTCCAGATCATCAGTCAGAGAGTGAGGAATTAAGGCCACGAGGTAAAGAAGATGAGAAATGTTTAGGCCTCCTAAGTCACAGCAGCTTCTTGAATGCAGATATGCTAAGAATACTCAAAGTCCCACTTGATTAAGACATAATTTAAACTTTGTGTTGAGAGTGGTGTCTAGAGCATTTGACTGATTCTGTTTCAAAATGCTATATCCTCATTTTGCGGAAGACATGAAACCATTATTTGAAAGTGATTGTTCAATATGTCCAAAATTCAGACTGTCCCATCTGTAGAAATGTTATTACTTTGTCCAGCAGGGGTTTAAAGTACTTACTGTTCTTTTACAATTACCATAATTTTCTTGTAATTTTGTGCTCTAAATTATTCAATTATTCAGGAGCTTTGTTTTCAGATGGCACGTATGTCATTTTGGAAAGAAATTCTTTTTTTTTTTTTTTTGTCCTATTTAAAT
>OMLB01037222.1:5422-16579 GCA_900302555.1 Myripristis jacobus | reverse complement strand
ATTAGTCACACATGTATGTGCACACGCTCTCTCTCTCTCTCACTCACACACACACACACACACACACACACACACCCCAGCAAACTTCACGCCAGCAGCGGCTTACTCATTAGTCAAGACCCTGTCACTGTCACCTAGCCCTAGCAGCCTCGGCGAAGCACATTTATTATCCATTAAATGTCTCATCAGCACTGCAATCATTATCTCAGGTCATTACTCCAGCTCGATACATCGTTAACCACCGCTATCATTAGACTCCTATTTTCTACTCTTTAAAAGGTTCAAATGCATCGCCTATAGCATCAGGTAATCTGCCATGATCGCTTCCGCGTTTAACGTCAAACAGGGATTTGAAATCTCTGAGTGGCTCGTGTCACGCTGCGGCCCGTCAGGATGTGAACCAACTTTTGGAGGAAGCACAAAGCTCTCTCTGAGATTTGCTTTTTTGTTGTTGTTGAAATTCATCTCTGCTGTATCCTGCTCAGAATGACGCTGGAGCTCTGTCATTGAAAAGGGTCGGCACTTTAGACTCTCTTGTTTTGTCTTGTGCCTTTAAGTGTCTCTCCGTGATGAATGAGAAGCCATAGGATGACAGAGAGAGTGTTGTAATAGCCAAAAGACAGATGGATTGTTGTGACACCGCCTAGTCCTGCCCATCAGAGTTGTCTGCTTTTAAAAGAAAGAGGCTTAGATAGATCGTGTTTCCTGTCTGTGGAAGAAACTATTGCTGTATGCCGGTGGATTAAAACTTATCTTTTATGCTGAGAAGAAATGACTCCCATGAGAAGGGTATTCCTGATAGGATTCTCCATAATAGGGGAGTTTGCTTGGTCAAATATTTGACTTGACCAAAGGCATATAACAAATCATCTCAAGTGTGAAGATGAATGTTTAAGTCCCGATGTTCCTCAGCTGCTCTTGCGTAGGTGTAATGGCTTAGCAGATATCATGCACGCATCATTATACATCAGCATTGCCTCGCAGCAACGAGGCTTCTGCAACTAAATCAAATTGATTTGAGCGCTGGAACAGAGTTGAATGGAAAGAAGGAGCTGTTTTCTTCCCCTAACAGAGTCCGAGCTTCCCGAAATGTTTGACATGGATAAGAATTGTAGAGTTGGGGTTTCATTAAATGGTGTTTGCTAATGTATTCATTCTCAAACGAATGCCATTTCTTTATGACTCTTTCAGGGGAAGAGTGGGCTGTGGGGATGAGCGAGCAGCATTTCAGGCTAATGATGGCTTTGTACGTTTCTGACATTAGTGTAATGAGAAAGAAGTCTAGCTGTGGCAAGCTGGGCTGGAGTCTGTATACACTGCAGTGATGAGAGAAGGGGCAGCAGAGAGGGAGAGGGAGAGAGAGAGAGAGAGAGAGAGAAGAGCAGCGAGGGTGAAATGAGGAAAGAGACTGAGAGGAAACTGAACAGAGAAAGGCAAAGTGAGAGAGAATGGGGGATATTTGTATTTGATCGCGGAGAGGGGATCAGCTTCGCAGCCATCGATGACGGGATGGATTTCTGTAGAGGTAGAACGGGGAAAGGTGCAGGGAAGAGGGGAGAGACATCTGAGTGTGAAGAGGCGAGGACATTATTAGATCACTCTCCAAAGGCATGAGGCATTTTTGCAGGGTAATCTGCTTAAATGGGGAAAAGCACTTAAATCCTAGAGAGAAGCCTGGCCTCTAGGGAGAGAACTGCAGTATATTATTGACATGCTGTAGCCTCTGCTCAAGTTTAGCTCATGCAGCTCATACCCTCTTCTTTTAATCGTCACCGTATCTCTCTCCTCACTTTCCCAGGAAACAGAATTGCTTCCGTTACTAAGCATAATAATCTGCATGAATACCTATATCTTTAAAATTTCATGAACATTGATACATTCCTTCATTCAAACAGGAACAGTAAAACAAGACTGTTTGCTCGCTAACAACTCATCTGATCGACAAAGAGGTGTAAAAGCGCAATTTGCTTGCCATGAACGCCAAAACCGCAGTCTGAATAATTGGTATTCTAAAACAAAAAGCGCTCGTTTGTTCATTTAAGGCAAACCTAGTGAGCATCTCAAGCCAGCATTTTGTCCTTTTGATTGCTGTTTGACCCTAGGCACATCAGTGCAAGTATATAATCCTGCATACTGAACCGGCAGCGAAATTACACTCATGTAAACCCACATTAATTCCCGTGTTCTCCTGAGGGGGACACACAAGTTATTATTCGACAAGACCTTGGATAACCTCTCAGCCCTCAGCATTAACGGAGACAACACTCAAGTCTTATCTGTTCCCCTAATTAAGATTTTAAGGAAGACTCTTAATAATCCCCTCAGGTTAGCGTAGATGTCACTAATTTGTCTCAGCATGCTGTATTTTATGTTTACTAAAGCCCATATTAAATTCAACAACAGCCTCTCAAGAGGAAAGTTTAGTTAGTGCTGGTCCACTCAGCCCAAATCTTTTTTTTCGCATCTGCGCACCCCTCAACTTTTAACCCCAGTGGATGATGTGTATCGCCCCGGCCCAGACAAAATTGCACCATATGTCTCCGTGTTTCGCCTCACTACTTTCTACACGAGTTATGTTACCACGGCCAAAGTACAACAGAGTTCACCGTCTCTTAATCGAGCCCGCAAAGTTTTACTGCGAGAAGCTCACAAGGCCATGTCTGGTTATCTCGATCTGGTCCAGCTGGTCTAACCTTCAGAATTGATCTACTAAATCCTTCATATCCCTCATCAAGATTTGCACCTTCCACAGCTCATATAACTCCATTTTTTGTTTCATCGTGGTTTATGCTTTCACTTCTGCATTCCATCTATTATCTATCCGCTCTGTCTGTCCGTTTTTATGGGCCTTTTGTTTCAAAGTCTACCAGAATGTGAAGGGCTTCAGCTTCAGGATTAATGACGTCTTTTTAATGATCACAGTGCCTTTTTTCTTTTGCCTGAGCTCAAGTCATCAATAAGTCTCTATTCAGCAGAAGTCCTCCAATTTACAGGGGCTATTAATGAGGAAAGAGGGCTCAAATGGAGATTTCAACCTGCAGGATCATTTGTGGCCATTGTAGAAAAGAGCTTTGTCATTTTTTTTTTTAATGTAGTTGTGAGAAGGTGACGGCAGCAATGAATTAATGATTTCAAAGTCTCTCATTTATCGCATCTCAGCGTCTCACTTTGTGCAATTGCCTGTTTCTGTGTTTTTCTCCCTGCAGGTTCTCTCTGTCCCGCACAGAAGGCTGGTGTGTTGCAGTCGCCTATTTGAAGTGACAGACGTCAATAAAGCCCAAAAACAGGCAGCCCACCAGAGAGAAGTTTTCCTTTTCAATGATCTCATTGTGGTAAGCATACAAAAAAAAAAAAAAAAAAAAAAAGAGGTTGCACACTGTTCCCCTTAATGAGGCATCCAACGTAAGACTCCACATTTTGCTTTCATGTTGTCCTGACATGTTGGGCGAGGATAGACTCAAACTTTCAAACAATTCCTAAAATGGTTGTTCCTGCTACATGCGGCGAAGCTTTAAAGCTGCTTATTTTGTTGTGACAGCTGCAATGCACCATCACCTACTTTAACTGTGCACCATCTCTCTAGGCGCCCCCTCTTCTTTTATGTTGTTTCATAACTCAGAACTCTCTGGCCATTTCTTTTAATAATAGATAATAGCAAATGTAGTGTCGCAGTGCACTCATAAGCAAAGATCTGTCCCCTACAGTACGGCTGCAGTACAGTACAGGACCAGCCAAGCTCTCTTTCACGCGAGCACCGATCAGTTGTAGGATGGGGAAGTAATCAAAGATTTAATGTTAAACATAATTAATTTGCTCATTTGGAGGCACATAGGGGTTATCTATAAAAAAGTATTTAGCTGCTCTCATAATTATGTTCTCTCACCAACAAAACGCAGCAAGAAAAAATGTAATATGCCTATTTTTTTCTCATCTTTTTTTCTTTTATAGCCCACAAGTAATTGGTGGCTCAGGGAGGGGAGGTTAAAAAGGCTGATTTGGAAGTAAGAGGGGGAGAAGTTATCTTCTGACATCGCAGTGGAATTCTGTTCATTTGGCACTAAAAGTTAGCGGTACCAATTTCCAACGAGACATTTTCTCTCTGCCGCTTTGAAAGCAGAGCAGAAATGGTCTTTGAAGTTTTTATAGTGTGTAATGAAACTTATAGGGACTATCCCTGAATTTGGTTATGTTCTAGCGACTTGAACATGTCGAGAAGTGTTTAAAGTGCCAATGTGATGTATTGGTTTAATACCCTTGCCTAGTAAAAAGTACCCTGCAGTCGCAGTGCAAACCTGATTCCCTCATATTTCTCTATCTGCAAGGTTGCCTCCCCAGCATCACGAATACATTTTTGCATGAGCTTGCCTTGGTGTTTTTTTGTTGGAAATGGGAGTACTGACACACAAAATGAACTGTTATTGCCCTTTGAAGGTTACGATGCACATTAATATTGGCTGGATTGGTTCCTTGAATTGATATTTGTCCCAGCGTAAATTGTTGAGTTGAGACTGTTGTTTCTGAGCTCATAACCTGTCGATTTCTTTGAGGTCATTCTGAGAGGTACAAAATCTCTCAAAAAATGTTTTTTGGCAGATTTAGGAAAGAACAAAAGTAACTAGGAAGCTGATTTCTTTTCCTGCGCAAACTTAACGTTGTTTCCTTTGCTTTATCCTCAGATTTTGAAGCTGTGTCCAAAGAAGAAGAGTTCTGCAGCGTACACCTTCTGCAAAGCTATGGGCCTACTGGGCATGCAGTTCCACTTGTTTGAAAATGAGTGTAAGACTCCAGATATTAAGCTTAAACTACAGAGAGCAGGCACGAAGCTAAACCTGAGATTAAAATCCCTTCAACACCCTGTGCAGCTATAATGTAACTAAGTGGCTGTCTGAAGGCTGTTTAAGACAAATAGAAGGAGCAGCCCCTGGCAACCTGTCCACGGTGTTTCCCTGCCTTCTACCCAGTGCATGCTGGGATAGGCTCCAGCATATTAAGAGAGACGATAAAGGACCAAATGTGCAAAGCAGCCGATGAGATTTGGTTCACCGCTGCCTCGATACACACAGGAGTCTCTGAATGAACTGAACTAACCGAACTGAAAATGCTTGAATGACATGAATGCAAACAGCAGACAGATAACACACTACACCACGCCCCGTCAAGCTGCAAAAGTGTATGTGTGTGTGTGTGTGTGTGTGTGTGTGTGTGTGTGCGCACCAGGGTAAAGAAAGGGTGCTGACTGAGGTTCAGCGAGCAGATAAGTAGAATGGAAGCACGAATACTCTGAATGGAATCAGGCCAGGTACAGGACACAGGCAAATAGGTAACAGTGTTGGGACGTTGCTGATATCTACTCTGGAAACGCCCCTAACCTAGCATTCTAGCTCGGCGGGTGGCATGAAAATCTCAAATTTATTATCCGGCTCTATTTTCCCCACAGGGCCGGGAAGACACGCTGTTCTCAGGTCAGAAACAGCGCCTTCCCGAGAGAGAATTCAAAGGCTTATATGAGCAACGGAGAGATGAAAAATGAACCTGGGAAACAGTAGTGACTATTCTTATTTCTCCAAAGAATTCATCCATGGTATTTTGGCTGAAAAATCGACCTCATGTTTCAACAGTAGCTCTGTAAATTAAAAAAAAAAAAAAATCAATTCATACAATACTTCAAAGCTCATTCTAGATGCAATTAATCAGAACAGGCTACTCAAATTATAGCAATTCATTGCATAAACAGAAGTGGAAATACTTCTATGGCAGTATAGGCGAGATGAAGAATATGAACTTTTTAATAACAAAGAAATAAAATGTCTTTCAAGCACCCTATAGTATAATGTGCAGACTCTATACATGACCAGTAAATGCACACAGTGACACTCCCACATGCATTACATCAAGGGCACTTTTTCCAATATTGACACTTGTTCTGTTAATTTAGTTTCATTGTCCTGTGAAGTGACCTTTTCTGTGTTGAACGGAAGCACATTTTGTTATGTAACAGAGTAAGCTGTTTTTCGTTAAACATTTGTCCATGCCATCTGCTTTTCTAAATAGAAGCAAATAAGTGCTTAGTTGCTTTTCTTGGTAGAAACGTTCCTAAGGGAAAACTAAACTTGAGTTTGCATTGTACAACTCCAGCATTTTGCAGCTTTGTGATACTTTTCCATGCCTGTAATACTATTCAACATGTTATTAATGCTGATATCAAAACTCACTCAATCGTTTTTTTGATTCCCAGCCCTAACTGCGGGGCATTCAAACATTATTGTTATTTTTTTCCTCAACTCTTCTCCCTCTCCTGTCTGTGCTCTCCAGACTACCCCCATGGCATCACCATCCTCTCCCCCTTCGGCTCAGACAAGAAACAAGTGCTGAACTTCTGTGCCCAAAGTGCTGAAGAGCTGCTTAAGTTTGTAGAGGACCTGAAAGAATCGATTGCTGAGGTGTCGGAAATGGAGCAGATACGCATTGAGTGTGAGTGACCCGTGTGTCTGCTTTCTTTTTTTGTTTGTTTGTTTTGAACATACTGTGTCTGCATGTGTCTTTACGTGCTTTTTTTCCTCCTTAAACAGCGATAATCTCTTTCCCTGGTAAGACAATATCAAGCAAATGCTATGAACATATCAGTGAAATCAAAATGCATCAGCAGTGACATGATTATCAGCGCCCCAAATACTGACGTCAAACGTCACCAGATGGCTGCTATAAATAAAGTTTTTAATGGGGCTCTGCCTAGGGAGCTAGAATTGTCTCTGTTGGTCTTAGATAGGGTGCAGACAGAGAGATTAAATGTGCTCGCTCTGAAGTGTCTCTGGGTGTGTGTGTGGGTTTGTGTGCGTGCCCACATGAGTTGCACCCCTGTACATCAAAGCATCTCCCTTCGAGGCATCCATTTCTTATTAGTGTTACCCAAGTACCAGACCTTGTGATTTCTCTTTCCTGCCTCACCTCCAAACTAATAGAAGATAAAACACATGAGAAAGGAGCTTTAAGGCCAAACTAACTCACAGGAAGAGAATTCATGGTTGATGGTGGACTCCAAGCAGCAAGCGTGGCTTCAACCCCAGCAAACCACCAGTGTGTGTGATCAGTGCCAAAAAAATGTAATTAATCCCTGCTGAGTCCGAGATAAGTCTGGCTACCAGCTACAGTGGTGGTCACAGTTAGAAGTGGAGGGTTCATGCCAGATTCAGAAAGACAATTTGGTGCGCACTGTGAGCTGCAGAGTAATGGTTAAGGAGAAAATGACTGCAAAATAGTGCCAAATTTGGAGAAACGACATGTTTTACATGACGATCTTGCAATGTGAAAATCTGCGAGATTTGTCTGGCTCACGAGGCTAGAGGCTACCATGACCCGAGGCTATCAAACAATTGGAAAAAGACAGTGCATCATGTCTTGGCCACTCCCAGCTCCTGTCTGGACAGCAGATATGCACAAATTTGTGTGTTCACAGATTTAACTATCAGATGCTTCTTGGTAAAAATTGTGTTCATCACCAAAAAAGCGAGGTGGTAGATAAGACTATTCCTTAAGCCAAAACATCCTCTTCTCCATTAACACCTGAAAGCTATTGTGTGGAATTTTAACATAAATGTTCTTTACACACAAGTTCACACATTGATGATTAAAAGTACAGTATCACCCACTCAAATTTTCTTTTTTTTCCTTTACACATAAAGACTGAAGGACACACAAGAGTAGTGTTTTAGTTAATGCCACAAGAGGGAGACACATTAAACCATTATTCCATGCCTCACACAACACATTATTTACAGTTTATCAGCTTGCTGAGTCACGTCTGAATTACATCACTCATGCTTTCCTTCATAAACCCAAGGGTGAGGCTGATTGGTCCATCTGAATCTTGAATGAGCCTACAAACAATAAATGCTACCACTCTAGTGGGCAGCCAGATGTATTTTCCTCTGTGAAAACCTGCAAAATTCAGCTGCTTCACAAGGCCACTGGATGGATGCCAAGTAAGTTGTTAATCACAAAAAGGTTAACTTTGTGCAGAGATGGTGTTAACTTTCTGGCAGTCACTGTATTGCCCTATATAGGGCGAACACGGCCCATATGGCACATATATAAGTACCAACATAACCTAGAAAAAATATTTTCAAATACCGTGGTAGGTCTGGTACGTGCATTGATGCACATGTGCACTTATGTCCACTAAGTGCATTCCTCCTCCTTGCACTTCTACAGCAACAAGCTTGAAGGTCATCACCCTATTACATTGCAGACCAAATCAATAATCTTACATCTTGGCCAGTGGGAGACTACAGTGCATGCTTACATACACGGAGTGAGAATCAATATGTCTTCAGATACCATAGTGGAGCCAGAAGTCAGTCTTTGTTTTTTGGGGTTTTTTTAAATTATTTTATTTGCTACATCTTGTAGTCAGCATCCTATCTATGTAGAGGCAGATTGGCCGTTGCATTTAAGTTTGTTTCCCCTCGGCACTCTGCAGCCGAGGGGAAACATAGAAGAGGGAAAAATAGAAGTAAACTGGAGGTGAAAAGAGGCCAGTGTTCCTGAAAGCAGCCAGGCATTAGTAATGAGTTGTTTGGGTGTGCATGTATGTGTGTGTCTATGAGTGTGTGTATGTTGCAAACTCTTATTGTCTAGAGAATTACATTGACAAACAGGCTCGCAGACACTCACACACAGACACACACACACAAACACACAAACACATACACACACACAACCTGAGAGCCTGGAGTCTGGCTCCTGCCAGTGGGCATCAAAGAGAGCATCTCTACTGGGAGCCGACCCCGTCTTCATTACCCTTCACTGATAGGGAGGACCGGGGGCCATGGGAGAGCACACCACAACACATAGGCTTAGAGACAGGCAGCGCTGACACAAGAAAGTTCTCCTGTTCTCTGGAGGAGGACTCAGCATAGTCAGACACTGTTTACTCACACACACACACAAAAATGCACACACATGTACACTTATAGGAATTCACTTTGGGACGTATTTGTTGAATTAAACATACAGGCACATAGAAACAGCAAATACCTTACCTTAGGACATACTAAATATGCAAACACTTGTGAATTTTGGAAATCTGAGCAATGAACAAACACCCGTGCACATGCGCACACACACACGTACACATACACACACACAGGCTCTCTCAGACTCACACACATCAGCATCCTCCCCTCCCCTCTGAGGGCTTCATATTGTTAGCACTTGAGTAAATAAGCCTGCGGCTGCTTCATTTATGCTTTCCCTCTTTTGAGAAATGAAGGGGAAATTACAGTTTGTGTGACTAACATTGATCTTTATGTACAATTTCTGCTCTGCATCTGCCTGTTGATAATGGGGAGAAATTCATATGGGGATTGATCTCTTTAATTTAGCCCTCTGCTCACTCTTTACCTCAGGAAATGCCAAATGTTTTCTTGATAGTACTCACTGCAGTACTCTGTTTAATTTTCTGTGGAATTGTGTAGACATTTAAACATACAGCCCCTGCCAATAATAACCTCATATTAATATGTTGCTTACTGTTTGATAATATGAACTGTAGCTGCACATGTGCCTTTCTCTTCCAAGAGATGAAAACCAAAAAAAAAAAAGTACAAATTCATCAAAAGAGCAATAGCTCATAATCGTATCAGTAGGAGATTTTTGGACCGGTTTTACACCAAAGGATGGGAGGGCCTCTTGTGTGCTACACCCTTAAAAGTCTCACCTGACAGTCTTGTGGTTCTGCATCGTAATTAGAATGCAGTGCAATGTTGAAGACAAAACAACATTTAGTCACCGTGATTGGAAATGACATGCAATTACCATCAAGTGTGAAGTGTAATTAGAGAGATGGAGAGCAGCGTTGTGCGCTTTGAGAAGAGAGTGGGAGGGAAGAGGGAAGGAAGGAGGAAAAATGAGAGAGGTAGTGTGTATGTGGTTGAATATGGGTTGGCGTCTGTGTGCGTGTGTGTGCGCGTGAGTGGAGAGAGAAAGAGACGCTGATTGGGTCATGATTTTTGACACCGACTCTCTCGCAGCACGGCCTGTCTGTCTCTGTCTGTCTGTCTCTCTCTCACACACACTCTCCGAGGTTTCTCATGATGATTATGATGATGATGATGATCATGCCTGTCTGCTGTCTTCTGCAGGGGAGCTGGAGAAGCAGCAGGGAGCCAAGACACACTCAGCAAAGAACAATGGCACACAGCTAGAACTGCGTGGCAAACAGGGCTCCCCTTCAGGTGTGTGTGTGTGTGTGTGTGCCCCACCACTGAGAACTTGTCTGCATTGCAGCGTCCCCTGTTAAAACAATATTGCTCCATCACTGGCTTTGTTTGAAAAGATGAACTGGACCATTTTTCCTATAAACAAATGAGACCATCACTGAGGAGACTGGCAGCTCTGTGAAGTTCACTGCTACTTGACTAACTCATGTTTTTACTGGAAGTAATACAACTTTAGGCCAGTAAGACTAGTCTGCACCGTTTTAAGCTCATCAGCTGATCTGGCGGTTAAAAAGGAGCTGTCGTCAGTTCTTTTTCTTTGTCTTGCTTTTCAAAAACACACAGATACAACAGGGAGGATGAGGAGGAATTTTAGCTTTTATTTTGACTAACCCTAAATACGGTCCTAACAGATTTCCTTATTCAGAACCCTTAACTGAAAAGTCTGTGGGCAGCCCCGCAGGTGTTTCCAGTTGTGCCGGCAACTGATTAGATCTCTGCTCAGCTCAGTGTTGGGCGGAGCTGCATTTTGTCCAAGATGAGGTCAGCTGCGACCCAAGCTCAGCTCAATCATATTTTATCATGGAAAGAGATAAATTGTCCCAACCTAACAGGTGCACCAAAAACTGTCGTGGAAGATCCAATGAACTGCACATCAAGTAGAGTCATATCACTCCCAGACAGTCCTGAGCAGAGATGGAATCAGCCGTCATAACTGAAAACACCCGTGCGGCTGCTGAGACCCGGGCCTCGTTCAGGCTGCAGGCAAATCACATCCTTAAGACACACCGTCTGCGCTGTTATGTGCAGGTGATCAGATCGGATTTGTGTGTCGAGACATCAGCCTATCTGCATGGGTTGCTATGGTAATGACGTAGGCGTCAGTGACTAGATACACTGGTGAGGCGGCTTCCCAGTGTGGAAGGAGGAGAAATGCACAGAG
>OMLB01037212.1:3701-23357 GCA_900302555.1 Myripristis jacobus | reverse complement strand
GTGGTCAAAGCGCATGGAGAGACGAGACAGAGAGAGATGCAAGAGAAACGTAAAGAGGAGGAATGGGTGGAGCGGAGGCAAGATGAAAGCAAAAGTAAAACAGAGACAGGCAGGGAATGGAGGAGAAACAGAGGAAGATGGAGAAATGGGGAGGTGAAGGGCAAGTAGAATGGGAGGGAGGCGGGGGCAATGAGAGGAAGATTGGAGTGGGGGGGTGTATCTTTGACTTGATTTCATCTCTTTCTTTGCCACATACACTCACCCCCCTTTTCTCATCCGAAATGAGCCTTTGACAAGCATCTCGCTCCTGGACAAACCTGCACTTGCCTCTGCCCCTGCTTTGCTTTCTGTACACTTGGGGGGTGGGGTGGGGTGTACAGTGCGTACAGTGTGTGTTTGTGTGTGTGTGTGTTGGATTGTTTCTGCTTACATAGCAGCTGTAGCAGAGAAGCTTGGCAGGCAGCCATGCAGGTGACTTACACAGGACAAGGTCAGTCTCTGGAAACTGGTTAGCAGTAACTGTGGTCTAGTAAAGTTGGGTGGGGGGGTGTAACTCTGTGTCCAATATTAACATTCAAACGTGAACAGACTAAGGCAGAGACTGTTGTCTGTAGCATCAAACCTCGCTTGAAACAACATAAAACAACAACTATCAATTGTTTAAAAATGGAAAAATCCATTAAAAAAACTTCCTTTGGGAAAATACAGTTTAAACTAACCCAGAATCTCCTCTATGAGTCTCAAACTTGCATAACTGCACACCACTGTCATAATATTTTCTATGACATAGCTACTGTTTACCACCTAAATATCAGCAGCAGCCTCTTGACTGGTTTAACAGCTCCATTTTCACATTACTGTTTGTCAGAGACAGAGATGAGCTGAGACAACATCTAGCCCAGTATGATTTAACATACAAAATATCATGTGATACAATCAGCTGAAGCAGCACTAAGTGTGTGTGTGTGTGTGTGTGTGTGTGTGTGTGTGTGTAAGACAGAAAAAGGAATATAACACAACCAAGGTGCAATGCAGTGTTGCAAAATGTATGGTGTGTGTTTATGTGTCAGAGAGAGAGAGAGTGAGAAATACAACACTCTACTACTCTACCCTCATGATCATTGGTGCGATATTTCATCCACTTCATGCTCAGTTCTCTAGTCTGAGCACTTCTTTACTCTCTTTTACTTTATTTTATTTTTTAAAAAATCTCACTTACCACCTTCTTCTCCAATCTTGGATAATGGAGGCTAAATAATCCTAATAGGATCAGATCTAATTTGGGAGCCTGACATCAACACCTAAGGATTACAAGCTTCTAAATATACATACACAGTGCAGACAAATGCATGCATGCACGCGCACGCGCACGCGCACACACACACACACACACACACACACACACGGAGCAGCACACTGTGTCTTGTCAGTCAAGCTGACTGCTGCAAAAAGTTTCGCTTCAAGGGTGAAATAAAGACAAACCTGTTACAGTGAAAAGAGGCTTGTTATCTGTCCATTATATGTTGCAAAGGCTGGGCAGGCAGTGTGTGTTGCACAAAACAAAACAAAAAGGGTGATCTTACCAACTGCAGCTGGATTGTTTCATGTGCACGTTATGATGCAGCCTCTTGTACCTCTATACAATCTGTATTCTGTACTGGGTTTACTAACAACCGCTTGGCTAATATGTGTTTTATGAGATACTGATATGACCAGAAGTTCTTTTTTTTCCCATCAAAGCTTTGGTAAATATGGTGGAGTGATTTCAGCTTCCAGGATGAAATTACACCTCTCTTACTATCGTCTAAAGATGCTCCCTGTGGACGAGACAAGGAGTAGCCACTATACTTAGTATATTAAGTGTATATGTGTGGTAACACAACACCAGTTACACCCACCAGTAAGGCTGGGTGATCAATCAAATTGTATTATCAATTACAATTCAATTATGATTCAATTCCGAATTACAAATTATGATTTTGGCTTTTGGCGATTATGAAAACAAATTAATCAAAATAAAACGATTATTGTACCGCATTCCAATTCACAATGGTGCTCTGGTTTTGTCTTGTGTTGTAAATCCAGCACACCCTTTCTTTTGAAGTAGTGTGCTTCTGCTCCTCCCCTAAACGCCCAAACTCCCTCTCAGCCAGGCTGTGGCATGTTTATGTTTAAAGATCAAGTAAATCCACAGTTAAAAAGACACGTTTTTTTCTTTTTAAAAACTTCAATATACACATGACGCTTCCAACATCAATGAGCAATCATGTTAAATAATTGTGATCTCAATACTGAGTAAAATAATTGTAATTATGATTTTTGCCATAATCAAGCAGAGCTACCTTCCAGAGACTGTATACTGTCACTGGCAGTAAGGATACTAGGTATATTTTGCATTCTGCATGGTGTGTGCATTGGATGGCAGGCCAGAGCTGCGCCTCCTGTTCAGTATGTGATCTGCATAGTGTTTGCTGCACTGTTAGAGGTCAACGACCTCAGGGAGTATGGGGCTGGCTGTCAGACTGCAGCAGTGGAGGGGAGTCTTCATCCCTCTGCAGCACTACAGCATGACTACCACTACTGTACTGGCTCTGCCTTCCTCTGACGCATGCACACTGCAGGTAAACAGGGAAAGCAACTGGGAGAGGGTGGGAGGGGATGAGGAGAGAGAGACAGAAGAGAAAACAAAGGAAGGAAAAGGAAAGGAAGAAAGTTAAGGCAGAAGGAGAATCAGAGATGTAGAGAGGGGTTGGGAGGGAGGAGAGGACTGCTGAAGAGGACAGAAGGTGGCACCGGCAGACCGAATGCTAATAGCCTGCTACACCCAAGCTTTCTCTGAAGAGTCTGAAGGCTGGCAGCACAGCAGGATGTAAACAAGGAGCAGTCACAGGGATAGAGGCTCTGTACCTCCTCGCATCTGCCGAAGGAGAGGGCGAACAAGAGACTAAGAGAGAGAGTGAAAGCAAAAGAAAAGGGGAACAGAAAGCCTGAGAGAAAGGGCAACAAAGTGTGAGAAAGAAGGAAGAGTGTATATGTTTATAAATATTCACAGGAGCATTTAAAAAAAAAAAAAGAGTCTGTGTGAAAAAGAAACAGAAACCTAAAAAGGGAAAGAGAGTGTTAGGAGTCTGCACTTTTCTACACGATCCTGTGTTATAAAATATGAAAGGAGTGGGAGAACAAGGTCTGACAAGAAGCTGCGAGTCATGGCCTCACTGTCAACAGTCCTCTTTCGGGACAGGTCATACACACACCGCACACACACACACATCATGAAACATAGATGACAGGTAGTTTGGCAACCAAAGATATCTGTGGAACTGTGGAAACCTCGCCCTGGCGTACCGCAACAGTTTGTGAAAGAAAGTGAAACATGGTTTCCCCTGACCTCAGCAACATGACTGACCAGTGACAAGGTCAGTGGTGAGTGGGGCAGAAAGTGTGTTTGTGTGTGAACTGGGCTGTGACACAACATCAGCAGAAACAGTCTAAAAATGGCCCCAGATTCCTGAAGCGCTGTGCGGGCTCTGCGTCCTGCGGCCTCAGCGGCATGGAAACTCCTGCAGTGTGCGCTCTCTTCAGCGAACACGCTGCTCAGCTCAGGCTGCACATACAGAGCTGGACGGAGCCACAGGTGAATAAAACACATATTTTGAAGAGAAAACTAACACTACAAAGGGCATGAAATAGCACTAGTGTGTGCACTAGATTGACCTCATGCTCTTGTTTTGACTAATTTCAGCCCACATGATATATATTCCCCCAGTTTTGGTTCATTCAAAATATGCACGTAATTGTGCACATTTTTGCATAAACTCAATGCAATTTCACTGACTTGCCATAATTAACTGAATGTACTTGATTATATTATCTTAATTTCCCTCATATTTTGTTGACGAAAGATATATTTAGTTGAACAACACTTTTAATAAAGGCACAATTGGTAGATGTGTTGATTAAATTTTCCTTCAGGTAAGAATTTCATTGGTTGGGTTATTAAGGCACTATGGATCGAATCATACTTGTTTCTAATATGTACTATTAAGTGTTGTAATATCATGTAGATGTTATTGTGCGTATGCTGCATGTTCTTTCACCTGCCTAGTGATAAAAATAAATATAAAAATTATCTGTCTAGCTGTTTAGTATCTCTGTACAATGCGTCATCATGCCTTTATGTTTTAAACTGTGCACGTGCAAAAGGCATAACTGACATGTTAATGGGTTGTACTACTGTCAGTATGCAGACTTTAGCAATGTGTCAGACAACTAATGCTTCAACGCTGCTTCTCAGAAAACAGTTTGGCGCGGTGCGGTCACACGGGCTTCATATATTGACTTATTTCAGATAGCGCTCCCAGGCTGCTACAAACCACACACACACATACAGAACATTACATACAGACTGAGGACCTGCTGCAACAGGCTGTGGATTCTCTTGGCAGTCGATCTGTCAACTTCACAGTCCACCATACAGGGTGTGATATTTATTGCGCCTCGCTATAAAGACGCCACCACAGGGCCCAATGATGTCACTGATTGGCACTGACAGCTGCCACTTGCATGTAAGATGGTGTAGGTGTGTGTGTGTGTGTGTGTGAGAGAGAGAGCGAGAGATCTTGCTCTTCTGTCTTTATGAGGACCAAATGTGAACAGAAAGAATTGAAAGGTTTAGGATTAAGATTAAATTTGTGGGTTAAATTCAGGCATGTCATGGTGAGGATTAAAGTTAGGGTTAAGGGTTAAAGAGCGAATGTAAGCTGTAGAAAATCTTCACAAGTATAGTTTTACAACCGTGTGTGTGTGTGTGTTAGACAAGGATGTGAGAGTGGCCCTGACGGGTGAGCGCGGGGTGGTGAAAGTCCCTGATGCCTCTGTGCATGTGCTGTGTGAGGTCATTGCTGGACATCTGAGTAATTTTGGTCACCTGATCTGGTCACACCCTCACACCATAAATGTCACAGAGGACCTCTGACCCTGATGCTTATGATTCCTTATGAGAGCACACACACACACACACATGCACACACACAAAGTACGCCTCACATAGATTACACATTCACACATTCAAGTAAAGTCACAGTATTACGCACATACACACAAGCATGCAATTTCACACACAAACACACACACACACACACACACAAGAAAAAGTGCACACTCGAGTTCTAGTTTCCACATCGTCTCTTCCTCCTTCCTTTCATGTGAAATAATCGAATCCATTTTTCATATAAGCAGTTTATATTTTTTAAAATCATTCCTTCTCTTTCTATCCCTCTGATGACACTGTACATCAATGATGTCACATGTATTTTTCATCAGATATCTTTACTTTGGTGTGCCATGTGTGTACACACCGTATAGCCGGCCTGTGAGACTATATGCGAGTGTGTGTCCATATCAAACAGTAGGCTCCTTAAAACAAACAATGATTCATGCTGTGACCTCATCATAGCAAACACATGACACATCCTGCTCTGTGGAAAAAAAAAACAAAAAAAAAAAACACCCCCAGCAACAGTGTCTTTGTCTGAACTTGGCAAAGGGAAAAATGTGAATGAAACACTAAAATTCCCTGAGTTTGCCTTCTGGGTAATCAAGAACACAATCCATGGAGTGAGTCATTGAGTAAGTTCCCAGACAGCCCTACTACTGTCAGGGCAGATGACACACACCAAACACTCATGTGCTTTCCTTAATTTTGAAATAGTGTTGTTACTGGAAACCTCTAGAACAATGCTATTAGCACCACTGGCTTACTATGGGGTATTTTCCAAGGACATGATGCACGTCTGACAGGCAAGAACGTTTCCAGTTTGTTTACTTTTACACAATGCCATCAAAATCTACTCAAAATGGCCTGATCTCCCATGATGGATCATTACAACCGCATACAAAAATATACCCTGACGCACGTCACGATGGGGATGAACGCAGCATATGGTGTGTCATCAGTCAAGTTGATGGAGATCTTCCTCGTGCATAAATGGATTATTTGGTCACGTGCACTCTCCCCCACAGATAGGTAGGAGGGCGCTGAGCCAAATCAACCCATTTAAATCACAGACAAGATCACAGACCCATCGGCTGGCTCTCCTCACTGCATTGTAGCCATTGTGATGGAAAATAATCATCAGGCTAGTGTTCATTATCATGACTAATATGCCGCTATCACAACAGTCAAAAACATACTTGGACGCTGTAATTAAAAGGGAAAGGCTTTGATGTAGACAGTACAAACAATTAACTGAATAAATGCTGTTCACCTCATAGTAAATCAGTCTTGTGCTGACATGATTAGTCAGTTAATTAATTGGCCGATGAACAGAAAATTAGTCGACTATGATTTTGATAATCGATTAATCATTCTGGTCATTTATCAAGTAAAAACGCCAAACATTTATTGGTTGCAGCTTTTTTTGGTTGCTGGTCAGGCTAAGTAAGCAATTAAAAAATATTACCTTGAGTTTTGATAACTTGTGATGGGCATTTATCATTACTTTTGACATTTTTACTGATGAAATGATTAACCAAAACAATTGTGATTGAGCTTGACAGTAAGGCCCTCCTGTCTACCTGCCTGCCTGTCTGCTGCTTCCCGTCTGTCAGTCACTGTGAACAGGCTGCACCTGTTCTCTTCGCACTACAGTCTCAGTCCCATTCAGAGAGGCTAGGCTTCCGTGCCTCCATACAGGAAGGGTGCTTCCCCAGTCTGGCTGCTGGTAGCGATAACCTCTGGTCCATCTGTCAGGCCTGCCTGCCTGGCTGCCTCCTACGCTCAGCATAGCAGCAGGGATTAGCCAGGCTTAAGCCAAGAAACCACCCGCCTGCCCTGCAGCCTGTCAGAAAAGGCACTAGGAAGCCCCACGGCCTGCTAAGCCTGTGCCATCCCGCTCCCAGCAGAGGTCCGGCGGCACCTAACCTACTGTATCCAACTCTGACCTACATTGCCAGAGAGCCCGCACGGTCAAATAAACAGCGGTTATGAAAAGAAGGGATGTGAGGGAGAGAAGAGAGAGGACACCATTTTGATTGCTGCTGTACCGGCCATGGATGTTCATTCAGCTCAATCAACTGAAGCGATGGTGGCTTGCATGAAAGAGGGTGAGTGTAGCGCCTTGGGGGATGCAGGCTATTAGTACTCAATGGGATGTGAGGCGGGAGGCAGCAGCTCACCAATGAATACCCTCAGTGCCGCTCTCCCGCTTCCTACATTCACTTCTCAAACAAAGAGCCACAATGGTGTCCTTTGCTGTCTTGGCTGGCTGAAGCGGCTCCTGGCGATGCTCAGAGCTCTGTGGGGGGTAGAGAGGATGGAGGGGTGTGTGTGTGTGTGTGTGTGTGTGGAGGGGGTAGCTGGGAGCCGGCTTTAACACCACACAGCCGGTCTGCACGTGCCCAGCTCGCGGCCTGCCAGTGGCCACACAAAGAGGATGATGTCATGCTTAGCCAATAACAAAAGAGTCTGGGGCCGCCCAGCCCTCCTCTCTCACCCGGCTAGTTCCAGCTTTATCCAGCCTAGCATTAATCGCAAGCATTATCCTCTTTACTGGGGGTGGGGTGGGGAGTGGATAATAACAACAAGCCAGCCATGGGGCAACTCAAGATATAGGGAGAGAAAGAGAGGAAGAAAAGGAGTGAATGATGGGGATGGTGAAGGAACAGGCTGGTGGTGCGAGGCTGGGGGTAGACAGACAGGCAGGCAGACAGAGGGAGATAAAACATGAGGTAGTGTGAGAAGAGACAAAATCAAAGGGAGAGAGAAAGCAGGAGGACCCACGGCTCTGCAGGGTGCCACAGTGTGAGAAATGCCAACCGCTGGGCCCCACAGAGAGACAGACTGAGCACGCCAAGCACAGACAGCCCAGACCCACGCTCGCTGCTTAGCTAAATCTTGCAAGGCTCTTGACGTATGCAAGGAAGTAATGAAAATCAAACTCAAGCTGGATCCAAACACACTCAGACATGAGCTTACTTTCATTCTGTATAAACCCACAGACTCCAAGAGCAGGTCACAGAATATCAATGACCCTAAACTAAAACCCTTATTCAAGGCAAACTGGTCCTTTTGGCAAGGATGAGTCACATGTCAGGCTCTGGCGGAGGATCTTCTGTGTGGCACGTAAATGTAGGCGAACCGCAGCCAGACTGGCCTTCAGACTCAGAAAAAGGCTTTTGTATCCTGTCCCAGGTACGTGTAACTCAGTCTGGCAGAAATTAGCCACAGCACTGATGCACTGTAGGAGGTGTTACACAAGATCCTTGTCCAGTTAATAGTGGTAAAGGCTTGGGTGAGAAGAAAGGCATGTGGGTTCGACTGCCAGAAGCCCTTCCAATAAAGCTGAATTAGAAGTAATTGGTATAATAGAGAGTCAGTGAGAAACAGCAGGCACACGGGAAGTTTCAGCCAATGTACCAATTATTCAGACGCTGTTAGCTGAAATAAAGGTTTTAGAAGGTAACAATAATCCACAGTTCTCCATTTTATCATCTGACCATGTGGAAAGTGCCAGTCACCTACAAGTGTTAACTCTAATCCACCAGGAACAGCAAAGCAATGATCTATAATTTTTCGCTATTCGGCGGGCAGGGTGCTTTTCGTAATTAAAGTTCTCTTTCCTCGTGCCGAATGGAAAGAGGCGGGCAGCTTGTCACCTACAACTCTGAGATTGATATCTACAGCACATGAAAAGAGAGCCGGTAATAAATTACTCCCATAAGCAGGCTCAATGAGAAGGAACCTGAGACATACACATGCATGACAGGTCACACAGTCCGCTCAGGTTCTGCCAAAGAGGAAGTAAAAAAAATAAAACCAACAAAAAAAACAAAACAAAACAGTATTTCATGCGCTGCCATTCAAACCCGATGCGTCACACCCATGAAAATTTTTCCGACAAACTGGTATGTGTCAGAGAAAAATCACTGTAGCTTAACACTAGCAATGAAGGATGGAATAATTGGGCCTACTGGTTTTATTATACACCATGATAAACAATCAGATTAATTACATCATTTCAAATTTTAATTGTGGTAACAAACATGGTTAATTAGTGCATCTTTGCATGGACCAGCCAGCTCATTTTTATTCTCCTTCATGTAACTTGCCAGTAGCTTCCAGTTAACACTGCTCAGTCTTGTAAACACACTTCATGTGTGTCTGTAAATGTCGTCTGTTTGCAGCCTTCGCTCGCCCGTCACACAACGACACGTCATCTTGCTGGTCATGTTTGTAATCACCAGCCCAATATGGGCCCATTTCCTTCATTTAAATTTAGCGGTCACTGAATTAGTTGTAAACGTGTATGTCTGCTCCGTGTATGTCTGCAATTTGTACATTTGTATATTTTGTACATTAAGATATGGTACCAACTGCTAACCTCAGCTATGATTTTCAATATGAAACACAGGAAATTAATTCAATGTATTATTATTTTTATTATTATTATTATTATTATTACTATTATTCGTTAGTTATGTATTTTTTAATATTTTCAGCACATTTTGACAATGCTGCAGTAATACCAAAAACTGCAATACTTTCGGTCACTATAATTGTGACAATGAATTTTCATATGATCCTCTCTCTATTAAGAATTAATCCAATAATGACACACAGACAACCATCCGGACTCCGGTGAGGCAGGGAAGACGATTTCCATCCTCCATTTCCACAGCTTTGTTGTGAGGGTTTGACCAATCTTGTAAAATGGTTGGGTGATGCATGTGCATGCACGCGCGCGCACACACACACACACACACACACACTCTCACTCACTTCACCCCTGTGCTAAGGTTTCCCCTGTCAGAGTTCCTTCAGTTTCACACAGCGACTAAAAATACAGGAGTTAGCATGCCACAGGTGGACAGGCCATGGAAAAAAGGCTGTTATATCCAGAGCAGAAGTCATGGAAAACGGGAGGATCCGGTTTCAGGGCCACTGATAAGCAATAAACCTATAGTGCGCCCACCCGCTCGCCCACCAAATATAGCACCCACTGATCTAGTGCAGGCCTGGGCTGGCTCAGGGAGGCCCGAACTGGAGCCGCACTGGAACACACTCCGGCTACTGTCAGTGCTCTGATCTTCACACACTGTACCATGTATTAATACTAATACTGACAATGTGATACTTTACTGGACCCCACAATCCACAGAGAAGTCAGAGGTCAGAACGGTTACACCCGGAGCTGGCAGG
The DNA here is from genome assembly GCA_900302555.1 of Myripristis jacobus. NCBI lineage: Eukaryota > Metazoa > Chordata > Actinopteri > Holocentriformes > Holocentridae > Myripristis > Myripristis jacobus. Next base: position 13,159 of record OMLB01037212.1, on the reverse strand, counting down.
GATTCAATATTTTGCTCAAGGACACTTCAGCAGGGTGGATGCTTGCTGACACATTTGAGAAAAAAAAAAACTGTCTCTGTACTCCTTACTCCCATCTGCTCATCCAGCAGCAGTGTATCACTGAATAATGCACAAGACACATTTCCTCCCACAAACATGTAATATGCATAATGTAACATATAAACAGTGTTGCTATACTATCCAACTCCTACTCTTTGACCCTTGACCTAACCCGCTCACTTCCTTTGGGTCTGGTGTCTGTTTGGGCAGAATGCAAAGAACTCCTCAACAGGATCTCTGCTTTCTTCATGTTTGCAGCCCCTTGCTGACTCTGCTGCTTCTGCATGCAGTAACAAACACAATTTTGCGACTTGTCCCAATATAAATACAATTTTTCATTCCCCCAATCTCATTTTCGAGAAATGTCTCCTGGGTTTTCCTTGTCTGAATGTCAGATGAAGGCCTTGTACATCCAAAAAGTAAACTTGTGAAGAGTCCACTTGGCATTCGTGCATTTTTAAAGCCACATAATCTATTTTTGAATGGGTTTTGTGGGTCTGTGGGTGATTGAATTTACTCAGGCGCTGCTGCAACTATGTAAACATTCAGTGTGCATAAGAAAATGAAAGAGTTGAAGAGTTCTGAAGAGAAACAGGAAGCCTGCTGAGTATTTAATACAGCTTGACCTTGTTAACTTTCAGCTCAGCACCGAATGCTGAGTGAATCTGGGTTGGAATGTGAAAATATTAAAAATACTAAACTGATCCCTCATTATGCATGCCTCCCTCACAGAGAAGTCAGATGCCAAGGTCAGCGGCAGAAATTCACCCCTGGAGATGGTAGGGATCCAGTGCCTTGCTCTGTGATATTTCAGCTTGGTGGATGTTTGCTTTCCATCTAAAAAGGCCGTTAACGTACCTTGACTTTGCCGTTGGGCTGCAGCAGCTCGGTGACTGACACCTTGTCCTGCTGCAGTCGCCTCTTCACCAGCTTGGAGCAGCAGACGTTGACCGCGCCTTGCACGTGGGAGGCGTTGTACTCAGAGAACGTCCTGCTGTCGATGACCAGCAGACGTCCCGTCCCTCTCTGGATGAGGCTTGCCAGGCGCTTGATGTCCATGGCGCTCCGCTTACTCGGCCCCTTCTCGCCTGCCATGATGCCGTGGGGTCACTTCGAGGTCACCCTGGGTCACAGGTGCAAGGTAGTGAGGGAAGGGGTGCTGAGTAAGAGGGGTGGACGAGCGGAGAGAGGGAGCAGGAAGGGAGAAGGAGGAAGAGGAGTAGGAGGAGTAGAGGTCAGTGGAGGAGGGCTAGCACTGGAGCAGGCGATGGGAGATCCATGGTGCCTGTAGAAAGAGGAGAGGAACCAAAAAGGAGAAAATCAGAGATATAAAGATTAACTAGAAATGAACAGTTAGAAAGGAAACGCTTTTTCACACTCTGTACTTCCTCTGATTTCCTCAAACCAACTGCTGCAAATATAGCCTTTTATTACAAAGCATGGCACTCAAAGGTTTGTTTCATTGCTATTATTGGAAAGCAGTGACATTCAAATGTGCCGCTGTCGGTTTTGAGATGCTGATGACCTGACAGCTGATGATCAGACATCAAGGGCATGATCACCTCTCACTCTGAGCTCTGGTTTAATCACGCCAATGCGATGGATAAAAACAATCCAACCTGAATGCTTCAAAGTGACGACGGCATATCAGGCATAAATTTCAACACCAAAGTCAAGTCTGTGCTTTGTCTTTGTGCATTTATAGTCCCTCTTTTATTTGGCAGACTTTGAACATCTTGTGTATTAAAATAGCCATGATACTAAACAAGGGTATGAAACGGTTATTTTAAGACTACAAAAGCCTCCTGGATAATCTGCGGGGCTTTATCTGTCCCAATATCTGAAGGAATATCACACGTCCAAAAACAAAGCCAAAGATGTAAGTGAGGCTTGAACAATAGAACCTGTGCCGGTGCGTGTGTGTGTGTGTGTGTGTATGGATATGTGTATGTGCATGCATGCTGCTTGTTGTTGATGGAGGGTCTCTTGTGCAGCAGCTCATGAAACAGGAAACTAAGGGCGTGAGATAAATTAAGCCAGGGGAATTCAGAGAGCAGGTCTGGACACAGACAAACGGCCTGTGTGGCATCCTGTGTGTGTGTGTGTGTGTGTGTGTGTGTTTACATGAGTGAGGAGTGTGTGTGTGTGTGTGTGTGTGAGTCACTGTCACAGGGAGCTGTCCATAAACTTGATGAAGTGCCTCCTGCTACCTATAACTTATAATCACTGTGATCTGCTCCCTTCTCCAGCACAGCAACTGTACATTGAACACGACAAATGTGCACACACACAATTTTTTAAACGTGTCAGCGTGCATGTGTGTGTATGTATCCACCATGGTGCACGCAACCCACTGCAAAAACTGTCGTGCCATCAAACAGATGAAAAAAACTCCTTGACGGGATGAGGACCACTTCCTTGGAGGACCAGGTGTCCTGTGACCAGCGCGGAGGTCAGAATGTGAGGGCAGCTGGGTTGTTTAATTCATCTACAGGCACATGGTGTCATGAAAAATTAACGGGCCTCCTCTCATTTACCCCGAAGCCTAAGTGGAGGTTTAGACCTCGGTCAAAATAGGGAAAGTATGGCGGAGGGAGATGTAGAATTAGACAGAGAGAAAGAAAGAAAGAAAGAAAGAGAAAGCAAAACCAACAACCAGCCTTGCACTCTGAGCATTCTCTAGCAGAAATACATCAGATTAATCAAAAATCATGTTTTTACCGCACAACATTTTTGTGTGCCTACTCCATGGGGAGAGGGCAAAGGAGAGGAAGAAATGGTGAAATAACACAAAAGAAAGACAACAATGATAATGAGACTATGTAGGCTATGAGAAAGGGAGAAAAAAACATGAACAAAACTGTCTATGTGAAGGAGGAAAGCAAAAACATTTGGCACAGTGGAGCATTAGTGAGAAGGTGGGCGAGAGGAGAGAGTGAGAGAGAGAGAGAGATGGAGAAACAGTGTCCTCTGGTCAGTAGTGTGTTAGGAAGAAGGCCAGGCAGTGCTGCTCTCTAACCTTTCACCTCTGCTCTGACACCACCTCTGCAAACGGAGGGAGGGAGAGGAGGAGAGGAGGAGAGGAGAGAGGGAGGGGAGGGATGTTATTCAGCGAGGATCTCTCAGCCTAGCAACTCAGCCAGCTCAAGGCTAGGGAGGCGACCGGCTGCCATGAGGATGGAGCAGAGAGGAAAACAGAACAGAGAGAAAGAGACAGAAAGCGAGAGGAAGAAGTAGACATAAAGTGTGTGACAGAATGAGAGAGAGAGTGAGAGGGAGGGAGAAAGAGAGAGAGAGAGCGAGAGAGATCAGCAGGAAATCAGTAATCTCCTGCCACATGCCTGTACTTTATCACCAACATCATCATAAACAAACGTGCAGAGGGCTACACCAAACATAAAACATGCATGTGGTGGAGAAGTTCAGTAAACGCAAGACACAAACAAGAACGAACTTTAAGCTGCACAATAAAATCAGAGGGAATTGTGTTATGACACAAGCGACAGTAAATACAACACAGGTCATTCATCACATCGACACAGGAAAGGAGTTATTCCTCTTAAGATCGCCGCAGTACATATATCCCCCCCTTTCTATACTGAAGTCTGCATCTCTTATGGCCACTGGCCAAGCCCCAACATGGATGTGCACATACTGTTGCTGCCTGGCAACCTGTCTGATGCAAGCACAGCATCACAGGAACATGGAGGAAAATCTAGAAAGATGGAGAAGAACTGTGGCAGCTGCCCGCTCAGTAATGACGGAGAAACTGGCGTCGTATTAGAAAGTATAGGCCTGGGTATACAGGAACAAGACACAACAACGTCAATACAAACGATGTAGAAATCTAGGTTATATTAAATACAGGATCCTAAGGCAATCAATTAAAGCCGTACACACAGTACACTGTGAAAACATCACGCAGATTTCATTTGTCTAAGTAGGCATTAAAAAAAAAACAGTGCAGGCGTATTAATCTAATCTATTGTAGCGATGGCTGACTGCAGTTTTATACAGTAATACTTTCAGCGCAGCACAGTTACCTGCAGCTACATAGCACAGAAGCACACTGACATAGTGACAACCCCTTACTTTTTGCAGTGATGTGCAACACAAGAGGGATTCTGCAGAAAATAAGCAGTAACTCTCACTGCAACACCAATACCTGCCTAACACTAGCAGCCCGTACTACCTCCCTACGACCTGGAGTTGCCCTTACATCCTGTTATACTATACCTTGTATGATGAAGAGCCCTTTAGCCAAGCAGCACACAGCATCGAGGGGTGTGAAAGCTTCTCTCCCTCTTTGCTGCTGAGCACAACATCTGACGCTGCATAAGTCTAATGGCGACTGAGTCTGCTCTCCCACCCACCCTGCCTCTCTCTTTTTTCTCTCTGTATCCCTCCTTCCCTCTCTATCACTCTCTTTCTCTCTCCTGTGCAGCGAGCAGGGCGAGGAAGGGAGGAGTGTGCAGGTTTACATGTGTGGTGGCGAACGGGGGAGCGACTGGTGCTCTGCATCTTTCTACGCTGCTAGACAATCATCCTACGGCGACTTGGCTCGCGGTGGACTGTGTTTGTCTGGACAAGAAAGGAGGCACAGAGAGGAGATAAGAGGGGAGAGCAAGGTTAAGGAGGACAGATACAGAAGGAGGCAGCAAGATGGGGAGAGGGATTAAAAAAAGGACGAGAGATGATGTGAAGAGCAGTTTAAGTAATAGATTAGTCAGTGGTCAATTAGTATACTAAAAAATTTATTTAATCTTGCTTATAAACTTAAAGACCAAATGTTCTTTTTTTCTCTATCAAAGATTTGTTTTTTTTGTTTTTTACATTTGAAATATGGATAGAAATTTAAGACAAATGAATAGACAAATGATGAAAACAGCTTGTATGATATAACCCTGTATTATTGAAAAATTGATGAAAAGTAAGGAAACAGCCCAAATCTATATAATAAAATCACACATCAACTAACCAATTACCATTAATATGACTCGATCAATTTCTTAACATCCCTTGCAGAGAGGGAACACAAACCTCAGCGTGCTTACTCAGCGTGAGAACCACAACAACATCCTCCTCCCTCCATCTTGCGTCCAGGTAGGAGCAGCAAGGAGAAAACAAACTAATACAGGCAGCAGCCAGGAGCTGCCTGTGAGGCTCTCTCACCACAGAAGAGAGACGGAGGAAGAGAGCGTGTACAGGACTGGAGCAGATTCTGTGGTTGCCATAGAAACAGCCCGGTCAGGGTGTTCAGGGGGCATGAGGAGGGTGATGGGATGCTGGTGGTGATGGTGCTGAATCTGGATGCCAGAGGGAACTGAACTAAAACTGACTGCTGCAGTGGTAGCTGCACCAGTAAACAGACTCCAGGGAAAAACAGCCTTTGTAGCTTTTATGGCCGTTTAAGATATTACCTGCCATTATCTCCTTAAACCACCAACAAGATTCTCCAGATAAATTAGCCTCACGTGACAGAGGAACAAGCTGATGAGTGAAGGCATTTCAAAGTTGAAATGCTCCTCTCTGTCAGCTCTAGTCTTCTTATAGCCAGCAGCAACTTTGACTTTCGTTTTTCTGCATCTGTCCAGTCAGAGATCGTGAACAGACAAATCCCTCCTTGTCCTTTTCAGCCAAAAGCCAGGTTCATGGCTCAGGCAGAAACAAGTGTACACCATCAAAACAATGTAATTGTGGCCCAGAGGGCAGCGTAGTTATGTAGATCCATCTTGATGACTGGCTATATGAAGACATTTCTGCAACCTTTTTTCTTGTTGGGGGACAGAGATTGTCAACCATCGACCCCGCCATCTCACAAAACAAGAAGCTACCTTTAAGTCAAGTGATGTAAACTTTTAAACAGCTGGTGCGATAACTTCAGCATGCTTAACACGGCGCTTTGCCTCTTGCATTCCCTTCAGCTCACTATGACAGACTAGCTAAGTGACAGGCTGGGTTGCATATATTCTACATAATGTTATAGTGTTGACAAATGACAGTGTTTCCTTAGCAGGAAGGAAAAAAGGAAATCCCAGAGCCACATATCCACTCTCCACCGGTTTGCCAAACACAAAACACTCAAGCAAATCATCTACAGGCCCAACGGCATTTACTGTTACTCTCTTTAAAAGCTGATAACAAACACTGATAATAAAAAAAAAGGCAGGCCGAAGTCTGCTCTGTGGAAAAAGTCAATAAGACAAAGTTGAGGAAGTAACTTTATCTCGGCAAAATGGATAATCTACAAAGAGATACCCATCCCTGTGCCCTTCATATAAAACTATGAGCTAAGCATGACGGGCCGGCTCAGTAATGCCCTATCACACAGCAGGGAGGAGAGCAAACACAAAGAGAGCAACTGGAGGACAACCAACGCTGAGGTAATACCATCCAGGTTATTCATTAACCGCCTGCATAACGTCATCCATGGCCAGAGCCTTGAGTAGACTGATATAAGGCTGTAGCTCTCAGTTTCACACAATGAGAGACATGAGAATCGTTTGGTAGACAACAAACATTTACTTCAGAGCAGCTCAAGCCCTTTCTGCTGTCCCGCTATCTCTCTCATTAACTAAAGCCTACCACTTGTTTATGTGTGGGTGCATGCGTGTGTTTGTGTGTGACAGAGCGTGTGTGTTACGGTACAGTGTGTGCATGCGTCCCTGGGTGTGTTGTCTATTAAAATTCAAGGTACCCAAGCCTAAAACCAACCCCACCATGCTTGGGTTTGCACGAGGTTTGTATACAGCTGCCAAATTATAGTGTAGAAACTATTTCACCGGTTGGATGTAATGTCTGCTAAAAATCTGAAAACACTGTTGGGAAGGACATTATTGGTTTGATGAGGATATTCCTAATCTATTTCTGATCAGACACAGGCCTAGAACTAAAATAGCTGGGCTTTCTAAACATACCTATGCACTTTTCCAGTGAATCATTTAGCAGGAAATTACTTTTTGATCCCCTGACAAACAGGTTGGGCAATAACTGAGAAGCATCGCCCAGTGTATGACAGTATCTCGTAAGCTGTCTTCGCTGTATATTATGCGCTCACACACACACACACACACACACACACACACACACACACACATGCAAACACACAAACAAGCTCACCGATATAATCACACATAAAAATGTAAATGAAATGTCATGTGTGGGTGTGTGCACACACCCGTGCAGAAACAGGAGGGGGTATGGATGTGTATGAGGGTACTATCTAAAACTAGTGAGGCCACATAGTAACTAGTGATGGCAGACCTCATTTTCATTCAGCAGGCCTCCTCTGCACGGGCACAACTTGCCGTAAAGCACAAACTGCAACCTTTGTAATGACATAATACTAAAATCTCAACCCTTGTCTCATTTTGACCTTCATCTGCCAAGGATAATTGCCTGTTAATGGATGGATTTGGTTAGTGAAAATGTATTTAAGTAGTCAGACATGCCAAACAATACTAGTATATGCGATGAAAGGGTTGGGTGTGTACTTGGAAAACCTGTGTGTACAGTAGGCCGACATGCCACTCAAGAAGCAATGATGCCATTGTGTCATTTTGGAAAATCCACCATTCATGATTGTCCTTGCTGACACTGTGATGAATCGTCAACAACTTAATAAACGCAGGGAAATCACTGGATACTGAGCATCATCATTTTCAGCATCATCACTGACACTGTAAACAACATCAGGAGGTTGGGGGGAAAAAAACCCTGATGCTGTCTAATCAATAGCACTCCCAGTGTGGCTGCTGCAAACTGAGTGGTGATACAACAGACTGGGCCTAGTCCGGGCTCAGTCATAACAACGGTCACGACACATATATTGATGCAGATGAAACGAATACACTGCGTGCAAAAACAAAAGCACGTAAGCTAGATCAAAACAAAATGCGGCCTGAAAAGACTGCACAGGCAAGGATGTTTCGACCAGGCAAATGAGAGGAGACGCACAAAGAAATAGCCTGCCCGATAATAACAATACCTCATGCCCCGCAGATATTACAGATGGAGGGTGAGCGCCGTAACGCACTATAATAAACCGACCTAGATTAGAAATTAGAATAGAGCAAAATGGTCTCTCTCGCCTCTTATTAAGCATTTCATGTAAACCACACAGTCATGGAAATATTCAATACGTTGTTTCAATGGGGAACCTTTCACTGCATGGGTATATTTATTACTGCCTTGCCGTTGTGACGCGTGAATATCTCCGCATAAGAAAATGAACCACTCCATTGACCGGGACAGGCAAAGATTATATATAATACGCACGCAAAAAAAACAAACAGCGGAAAATAAAAACACACACACAGAGTGATCACCTACCTTAAATGAAGACAGTGCTAAAAGAATGGACGAGATGTTTGACAAAAATAAAAGAACCGACAAGTCCAGGTCGGACGGGTTTAAATCCCATTATAAGGCGGGCGCAGAGGAGGGGAGCGCGCGCTGACAGGCAGCGAGGGACGCGAGCGCACGGATAGCAAACGCTGCTAACGTGAAGCTAGCCGCGGGGAATGCGAGCAACGCACCTCGACAGCGGCAACGGCGCTTGTTTCTGAACTGATACACACACACACACACATAGAGAGAGAGACACACACACACTCACCTCTGTCTCCGCACGGCTCTGGTACAGTTGTTCTTCAGCTGGCCTCCATGTGTGTGAAGGGACAGCGGCGGCTCTCTTCATGGGGACGGTCAGTGTTTACTTGTCGGGTCAAGGGGACAGCACAGCTGACAGAGGCTGACAGCAACACAGGCGGACGACACATCAACGTGCGGTGATACTAACCGTGTTTTTGTAGCTGAACAGGCCACGCTACGGCAGCGAACTGTTAGCATGTGCTAGGCTAGATGTGTGTTAGCAAAAAAAAAAAAACCAACAAAAAAACAAAAACGTAGATTTAGTAAGGGGGGGAGAGTACAGAAGGTGCACTTTAGCACTTCCATGAACTAACGATGAGGTCATGGTTCAGGAGGGAAAGGAGGAGGGAAAAAAAAGAAAACGTTCGGGTTGACGTCACCGCCAGCCAATCGCGGTCGGCGGCTCAGGAGTTGGATGACGTTAGCCGTTCTGATCCGCGGATTAAAGGGACAGTCCGGCTTTTTTTTAAAGGGGACGCTCTCGCAGTGCGGACCGTCACACGCCGCTCCGGCCGTCCCGCCTTGTGACAAATGAACAAGGACTGAGCTGTAGTGGTGACGAAAAAAAAAAATAATGTGAACAAAATTGAATTTCCAGAAAAAAATGACTGCGCTGAGTGAATATATGACGCTTTCACTCCCTAAAAGAACCCATTCTTACACAACATACACGACTTTGAATCAGGGCTCATATGATGTGTATAATTAATTATTCTCATCTCACAAAGATTTATGTCAGCGTATAA
>OMLB01037201.1:42909-53147 GCA_900302555.1 Myripristis jacobus | reverse complement strand
TACCTAAATAGCCCTTTAAATAAAACATAACTCCCCCCCACCCCCACTTATACATCCAGTATTCCTATTACGCAACAATGGAAAAATATGCAAATCACCATAAAATCTCACTGATTGATCTGAAATTGGAAAGAAATATTCATTTTTGGTGTTTTAATGGCTTTATATTATTTCTAGGTACAGATTTTTGTTATTTATAACCAATGCATTACAAAGTGTGAACAGGACATTAAAAACATATCATCATGTCAATTTCATCTTTACCCGGTAGTGCCCATTACATTAGGAACACTCATTAAATATGAAGCAAAAAAAATGATATTAATCATTCATTTAGAGACGTTAAACATTGGTTGGGGTCAAATTGACCCCAAACATAATAGGAGGGTTAAATGTTAATATTGCACTCTTGACACAGAGAAGCTAACCATAATCATCATGTGTTTGGCTGTGTGTGTGTGTGTCATCATTCATGCTCTAGCTCACTTGATCATTGCTCTTCGTCTCTGTCTCTGTCATGGTTACGGTGACCTTTGCAGAATCTGTTTTATACCACCATTGAGTGCTAACTCCTCAGCTGGTTTTTCTCCTAAGTCCAAGCACCGTAGAAGGGGAGATATGCAAGTGGTGCCTCTGTATTTTCCCTTGATCATACAGTCGCAACTGTGCACAAGAAATATTGATAGGCTGGTAGGCCCAGTAGTAGTCTGCTGAGTCTAATGATGCCTCCCACGAGAGTCTATGACAAACGCCCCACCAGGCTCTAAAACAAGCAGTTCATGAGCTAAGAGAGGGGGCGTGGCTAACTCACAGCACCGAAAAAGGAGCAGTGCCTCTTGCAATGCTCAATGACAAACCGTTAATGTGTTACGAAAGGGGGTGTGGCTGAGTTCAGTGATGCCTCCCAAAAGTGCTTAAGGCAACTGGTTCATGACTTACGAGAGGGGATATGTGATGTGTATGTGATGTGTGTGTGTATGTGTGTTTCGACAAAGTTTGCCCGTGTTATGTTATGCACTCGACCCACTAATGCGAGGACGTCAGCTGATGAAGCTGGTTGCACATGTAACTGTTGGAATAATTACTTGAACACATTTATTATTTGCATAATAAGCATGTAGCTGTCAGTAGTCTGAGATGTTTTCTTCAGCCTGTATTCTGTCTTTCCTCCTCAACCTTGCGGCTCTTGTTTTCAGGGAGAAATTATCTACTTTCTTCATTTCTTCAAGCAATAAAATGTGAATCTCATTTTCCACACCATTAAAGCTCAAAATGATCTGTATCAGGGCTTTTGACAGATAAATTAACGGCCTGTAGTGGTGATTTGTGGAAGAATGGAGTAAATCCCGAGACTTATGGGTGTATTAATATCATGAGAAACAATCAAACTATTGACTTCACTGCTTGGCCTGAGAGCAGCTTGAGATCAATTATAGTGCATTACTGATCTACAGAACACCCACTTGGCAAAAGACTGAGGAGTTCCTGTGAAACCAAACTAAACTGTTAATATTCAATATCACTCGAACCCTATACTGAAAGCCTGTCGATACTAAGTTGACAGGTTGATATGAAGTTAAGCATTAATACTGACTTCACCGTAAACAGGTGCATTCTTCACACAGTGTGGCAGGGGAGCAGGACTATCCCAGCGTACCCGTTCGATCTTACCTGCTGGACGTGTCTGGCTCTTTGTAGATCTGCGCTCTCTTGTGAGATACAGAGCCTGTCCTGACGAGGAGTCACGCCGCAGACGTCGTGGTGCTGCAGAGCGCGTGGGTTTTCTGACGGACAGGAAGATGCTACAGCAAAGCTCCTGTTCTGACAGCAGCGCTCAAGGATCAGAGCGTCACGCCCGCTCCTTTAAAGACTGACAAACTGTGCACCTCGTGAGCCACAACCAATGCATCTTATTCAGAGCTGTCATCTAAAAATCACCTGGAAATGACAATGATTTATGATACATAAACAAATAATTTATTTATCATTTGCATGGCTATAAATAACTGGTTCCCTCAGTATTATCTAATGTTTTTTTAAACAGGTTACAACTAATTAGTTAGGAATTAGATCATTAGCGGATCAGTTAGCAACTGAGTTATGATTAATCAACAAATAATCATCGTTTCCAGATGATTGGTTAGTCATCAGTCGAAACAAAACAAAACAAAACAAAACATGCTCACACAACATTGTCACGGTTTGGAGCGAGCAAACATTTTATTCATTAAACATTTTTAGCAGTGATTTCTTGTGACACAGGATGGAGCATTAGCATTTAACATTTTTTTAGAACATTTACAGTGCACAGTATGCCAAGTGACTGACTGCTTATAAAAATGTAGAGTGCAAATGTAGAAACCAGTGGAACACACAGAAATGTACCTATTTCTTTTAAAGCATAAAAAAATCCCCTGAGGAACCAGGTAAAGCCTCTGGTCAAACTTCCACAAAACCACATCACGTGGAAATCAAGAACCTGAATTTAATCAACAACCCCCGGCACTCCTAGAGCACAAGATTGTGGAGGGTGATACAAGCTGTATATCTAACACAGAACAGAGGATCCAGCTCTTCAGCGTGATTCCTCTTGCCACCGTGTTAAGCCAACAATCATTAGGTGTTGAAAAAGAAAATGCCTCACACATTCGACATAAGAGCAGCTCAAGCTCTTACCTTGGACACCAACAAACCATTTTTAAATAAACGGAGCAACAAGAGATCAGCAGGACTCAAGGTTTCAGTTACTCGTCATGCACTTGAATCGGCTATTGAAGTAGTACAGTTCAGTGCGAGTTTTGCCGCTATCTGTGGAGGAGTAGCGGAACTTCTCATAGGCCTTATCGGTTTCACTTTTGCTCCAGGGGAGTTTTATCTTTGATGCGTGACTTACGACGACGTCACTACAGGAACCGATGTGAAGGGCGCCCAGAGCGTCGATGAAGAACTCTGTCGGTACAGAAGACAAGCACAAGATAAGCTAAATACAATTTCATACTAAATCTGAAGCGAAACAGAGTCACAGCACACTAAGAATACTGTTAAAAACAAAGAGGATCTGTCCACAAGGGAATCGGTTGCTTCTATTTTCAGAATTCAGCAAAATGTTCTAAAAATAATCGTTCCTTGGTTTTCCACTGATGTCACATCCTGGATTCATTCTTTGACATCTCTCAGTAAGAGCCTGTTTCCCGGCTGGTACTAACATGCGTCCTGAATGACTCAATCACAAGCTGACACCTCTAAGTGCAGGTGTAAACAGCACCAATGCGTCCTGAGATCGGATCGCTCAGGCCTCATTCGGAGGTGACCTGAGACGAGTTTGTCCACATCGCATTACAAGTGTAAACACGTGTGTCCCGGGACAGGTCGAGGGACCACCTGCTCAGCTGACGTCCTCTTGTCTTAAGCTCTGGTCAAGCCCAAAACCTCGGCTCATCCCTCACTTTCACGACAGAAAAAAGGCGAGCCAGGGAGAGCTCAGCCCCCCTTAATATGAGCTGAAATATGTATTGACAATATGCAGGGTTTTGCTTCCACATAAAATTCAGCGGTGGTGGCGTTTCTTAAATTTTGTGCCCCAGCACGATTAAACACGTTCTCTCTCTTTCTCTAATTGAGTTACTATAGAAATACTACAGAAATATTATAGGTGGTGGTGTGAATGTGTATGTTGCAGTTACTTTGGAAATATTACATAAATATTACAGGCGACAATATCAATGTACATTTGTTTCACCATTCTCTGGGTTTAGTTTACTTTTTGAACCTCATCTGTCATTTCTGATGTACATCGGTGCCATGACAGTCAGAGAGTCGCCACCTGCCTGTGTTTATTTGCATATCGGGCGGGAAAATGAGCTCCAATCACAAGTGGGCAAGTGAGACTCATGTGGAGATGCATTTTAATGCCAGGTGTGAACGGCCAGACTGAGAGGGGTCACCAAAGACGAATTTTAATACCAGCTGGAGACTGGGCCTACGAGCCTGATAGGAGCCACAACATAGCAGAAATCACACAGTAAGTACAGATAGACTCACCCAGATGACCTTGCCGTGACACGCGGGGGTTAAACCCCACCTGCTGCACCTTGTCTGTCCTCCCCATGAAAAAGTTAATGACCGCATCCGCCACCACGCAGCTGGGAAACCCCTCGATGTAGTGGTGGTAGCCTTGCCTGATATGTAGACAGTCCCCCTCCTCGTCCCCCTCCTCCACCGAAATGGTGTGACGGTAGGTCGCAGTGTACCCTGTTACCTCTCTCACTGCCCCACCCACCTGAAAAAAGTTTGACACAAATAAGGAGTCTGAGATGTTAGCTGGAGGATGCCTGCCATCCAAGGGACTGCTAATGATTTTGAGTTACGCTCGTTTGTATTTTTTATGAATGAACATTTCTATATATACTATATATATATGGAAGTACCAGGCAGGGTGGGCTTAAACTGAGGTGCAAATCATCAATGGGGTTTTGTGATTCACATTTAGGACAGCAGTCAAAGAACACTGATGAAAGATAGTGTTTTAAGGCAGTTGAGGACACGGAGGCAAGGATACTAGTTGAGTGAGTGCAATGTTGGACTGCAAAAATTTGCCTGTGCAATCACACTAATTTGATAGTTCCCTCCCCACAGCTGCAGTCTTGAAAGCGGCGGTCATGGCTGAGAAGAACTAAACTGATCCAATGAGGGCTAGTGACAAAGTAAGTGAGACAAAACAGAAGTAAAGTAAAACCTGTTTTACTTTCCTTTTCCATTTCCTCATTACCTCTACGCACCTGACAAAACAGGGGGCATATGAGGTGACTGACAACAACCTGCATTTCCTATTTGTACAAGTGTAATTCACTGTGGCTGCATATTCTTCACAGTAATAACCTTGGCAACATAGCTGAAATAATTATATTTAGTGTAATAAAAATAGAGCACAAGGAATATGATTACACAATTCTGAAGGGAGTGAAATTATGTTTTTTGAGCAATGGCAATGTATTTTTTTTTCTTATCCTTCCCGCACACTGGTATTTCATTTAGAGTCATTTTTACCCTCTCTCTGGGAAATTACACAATAACAGAGAAAACATCTCCCCTCACCAGGTCCAGGGTGGTCTTCTCCAGGATATCCACCATCTTCTCCAGCTTGGTGTTCTCAGTGAAGATGAAGTCATCATCCACCCACAGCACATACTTGGTGCTGACCTGAGACACTGCCAAGTTCCTCCCGGCAAACCAACCCTGTGAGGGTAAAGTACATCAGCGGGTCAAAAGGTCACGTGCACAAATGTGCTAAGCAAATCCATCTATCTGTGTTGTGTTTTTACCTTTCCAAACGGCATGGTGTAATGTTCAATGTGAGGCCCGGTTACTGGATTAGGATGTTCATTATCGTCGGCTATCACGATGGTGACAGTGGGGTAGAACTGCCGCACGCTGTCAATAAGATCTTTGAGTTTATCATAGCGCAGAAAGGTCTTGGTGGCTAAGGTGACAAGGGCGCTAATATTGTACTCTACAGAAAAATGACAGAGAACAGAAGTTTAGGCCAGTGAGCCCATAATATTTAGACTTTTCATGACCCTGAAACAGTTGATATTAAATGCATTAGTGATAGAAATAACCACAAACCTCCATTAGTCCCAGAGTTGTAAAGTTTCGGGATGGCTCTATGTCCGACCTTAATGGTGAAAACTGACAGGTGTCCTTCAGTTGCAAACTGAACTGCAAAACAGAGCAACACGTGATAATTTAAATAAAATCTATCTTACAGATTTCACAAGAAATTATGAAAGTCCACATTTCTGTCGTGTGTCTTTTTGCTTTCTGTCTCCCTAAGCAAGTCACCACCTCCAACGCAGTGTTTGTGTAGTTTTCAAGGTTTTAGCACATTCTTGTCAAACAATGAGGAAATACCATGTGCCAAGGCCACATGGTCGACACAATAATCATACTTTTTTTTTTTATCAGCCGGGAATAAAGTCCTTCTCTCTCTTTGGTCACATCTATGCGATTTCAAATTCACTGCTATGACACCAAAACATTCAACAAACTATTCTTCCGCTCTGGAAACTGTCATGCTCTGCCACATGCATGAACCTCAAAAACAGCAGCGCATATCCACCCTGTCCGTTATCAAGGCCAATGGTAGTTGGCAAGAGGCCAGGCACACCAGCCAAGATGTTGTTTATCGCAGCTTCCTCCAGCTATTCTCAGTGGATCACAGTTGGCGGATGTGGTCCCTCTAGCAGAGTGGTATTCAATTGAAATTTTAGGAGGTGCGGTTACACAAAGTTCCTTCCCAGCAAACGGTCCGAGCCATCATATCAGCTTTTCTTGTGATTTATAGGCCTATATGGATTGAGTAATGGAGGTCTATGTGTATACGGGTGTGTGTTAATAACTATGAAATGTTCAGTTAAAAAATAAGTACCTCTCCCAGCAATCACATAGGACACACTGTACAAGTATGAACAAATAAATAAGTAGGCCTACTCAAAAATAAAAGTATCAAAATGAGGTCGCCTTAAATTAGAAAATAAAGTACTGCTCACTTCAATCATCGTCTGAACAAGACCGAGTCTTCATCTGAGCATTTATCATTAATCTACCAATACCGTGTTAAGTGTTACTGGTAGATTGGATGTTAAGTGTCTACTGCAAAACGGAAGTAACTCGATGAAAGAGTAAGATACTTTCACATATGCTAAAAATACTCCCTTCAACACATTTTTTTCAACTACGTGTGCTTCTCTCTCTCTCTCTCGCTGAATACTTCCTGTTGTGCAAACACTTTGACTGGCAAAGATGGTGATTTAAGCAAAACACAGGACTGAGCAAGATACTGAGATACAGCGGCCGCAACAAACCACAACACAATAAAAAGTCTGCAAGCGGTTTTGTGGCCCGGGCAGAATCGTTACTGGGCACAGACCTACATGCCATCCCCCCATCATGAGCAAAAGCAGAGATTCAATCCTTATGTCACCCAACTGGTGTACCCCAGACCTTGGTGGCACCTTGATATCATATCCATGAATGTTAGGAACTGAGCATGTGAGTGGGCTTAAAGATTGCGAAAGACTTCATGGTGGACCATACCTGTCTGAACATTCCTTACGGTTTATATTTCCACTCCCTGCCTTCCACTCCTGCTCATCTTCGGATCTATAAATACCTGCATTCTGAATTCGCTCTGTCTCTTATCTACAAGCCTATCATTTCATGTTTGGCATTACCTACTGTGGATCAATGACAACTGTTGTGTAAACACATTTGCACATGCGGATATGTTGTGTGGGAAGGCCGGTTTGGCACACAAGGCTTAAACTTTTAAGGAACAGTTGATCCAGAAAGAAAAATCTCATTACTACCATCAGTCATTATTACTCCACTTCAGTATCTAAACAGTTAATGTAGAATGGTTTGTGTTTTGAAATTCAATGACTTCACCCCGAGTCAAAAACACCTATTTCGCCCACACGTTATTAAAAGAATATGTGATCATGGGCCTGGCTGTGCACCATGCAGCGCTCTGTTACAAGACTCTCTCCAGCACAGACACCTTGTGGCATGCGGTGACGCCATGGGCAGCACTGAGGTGGAATGCAGAGGGTCAGAGCAGCAATGTTTTACTCTTACATTAATGCTCCACATTTAGACCGTTACATAACCACTACAGTTCCTCACCTCACATGCTTTGATCATGACCATGGGAACAGATGGAGGACATCTCTTTTTATGACAGTAACTGTTTATGCACGGATACCAGGGCTGCTTTTTCTTGAATGATATCATCATTACTTAATAATTATTTCTGTTGGTATTATTGTGTAAGGTTACAATGAGGCTGTAGTAAGCCATACACCACTTCGAAGCCAACTGTTAGCTGAATTAGTTGCAGACTAAATCACCTGGCTTTAATCCATTTCCAGTGAGAAACATGCAGAGAAGCAACACATTTCATTGTGCAACATGGTGTTTGCAAATGCACACTGAGAATGGAAACGGTTCATTGTCTATGAACATAACTTTTACAATAGATGAAAATAAGTGCAATATCAACGATCTGCGTCGTGTTCAAACCAGCGAGGCAGTTCAGCCCCTTCAGGTTCCTCGAGGTTCCCTAATCATTGCCAATGTGAGTATTTAATATCCCGTTTACACCGACCTAAAATCCCACAACCATCTGGGACTTCAGATCAGTGTAAAAGGCTTAACCTGGCATTTGAGTCGCACGTTTGAATCCTGCACCATCCCTGGGTAATTACTGGCTTGGGCTCCTATCGGCAGAGCAGTAAACGGGTGCCACACTAATTTGTGCCTGGTGACATAGGACATGCTGTACATTTTAGGTGGGCAGCCCTAATCTTAGTGTATTATGAACCTACGTAATATAATAAATGACTAATCATAATCTTGAGTTGTGTTCACAGTGTAGCAGTAATTTGAGATGGCCGGACAAAACGCTGCATTTCAGCCATCCTGGTGCCAGTTAACCTAAAGGTGAAATATGCAGTCCGGGAAGTCTGCAACAGAAAATGGTGCAATCCAATGCTTTTTAAGTGCGTACTCCTAGTTAACAAAAAAAAAGGTTATTGAACTACATTTCAGCTTGACGCTATGAGGTTCAGTTTGCCATCAAATTGACCACATTGTTTCAGTGTTGTGCAAAAAGCCTTTGCACACATCCTGGAATAGGCTTGTTACTGCAGAAAGGGTACAGCAGTTAGCACACAAAACAGAAAATGGGATTACTTTTTAATAAGAAATACCACTTTATTTTTTCATGATAAAAATGAAGAGTTAATGAGGCGTTTGAGATTGAGGGTAATCACAGGTTTGCCAACTAAACTGTTTGCTTTCTGACACAAGAATAGCTACAAAGTACAATATCAGATGGCCCAAATTAATCCTTGTTTTCTCAAAACAGATTTTTCCTCTTTATCATCTGATGAATCCATAGTATGTGAGTTTAATGCCTACTCATTCCTGTCCTGTGGTTACCATTCTAGTTTGTGACCCTCCAAAGATGGGTTCAACCAAAATGTGTGACTTAAATATTGGTTTAGTATTTTTAATCACACACTGAGAGCAGCAGAAACACAGAAGAACAGGATGAACAATTGAGACCACTGCCGGCACATCCATGTAAGCAAACCAGGCAACTGTCAGAGGCGGCACTAGAGCAAGTGAGTGAAGTGTGGTCCAAACAAAACAATTCAGGAGCTTGATCACGGGTTACAAATAATTGCTAGTAGTAACTGCGGGCTTGTGAGACTATCGTTCTGTGAGCACAACGAATAGCTGAGGAATGTGTCAATCAAGCTGCATCTGCAGCTGCCAGCTGCCAATTCCAACTGGGTTAATGTAATTTAAGATGGATTCACACAAGTAGACACTGCATCCTACAAATTGCACGCAATAGTGTTGACAAAATAATCTTACCTGTGTCTGCTGTCCTGGGATGGAACAGAGTGTTTGTATAGGTGACAAACTGCAGCTGCCTGTTCAGAGTGGAGAGAAGGGGACTTGACAGTGTCATGTTTTTCTCTCCCTGTCCTGTGACAGAAACCCCGTCCACAATAGCTGCCACATCAAAGGTGCCTAACGTTGCTGTCAGGTATACCTGCAACACCATTTGCATGGATTTAGGGGAAAAATAACAAGAGATCAACATTTATGTAGAAGAAACTGGAAAGCTGACCAAAATGCAAACTGCAAAGTGGAAGATTTACCATGTGCTTGGAGCTTGGTGTTTGTTTAAGACCCAAACCTGTGGCAAGACACCAACTCAAATTAGAGAGATCACCATGGGATGGACTTTACAAATAAGCAACAGCAGAATCAACAGAACAATTTTCAGTGAAGTCCTTTATTTAGCCACGACTGATGATAAGACCTTTTAAACAGTTGGAGAAGTATGCCATAAAAGTATGTGCTGTGTGTGTGTGTATCTGGAGGGGGGTTGCTAATGGTTTTGAATGTTTGATATCAAGTATTGCACAAAAGACATGCATCAATCCACTTTATTTCAGTTCTGATACAATTTTGAGCACCAGCACTTACCCAACTGTACTAAAGGGCTTTTTACATCGGTGATAAAGGTCGCCTGGCCTTAATTCATTTTCATCTCTGCTTTACAGGACAGTCACAGAGGAGAGAGACAGGAGGGCCAGGGCAGAGAGGGGGGATGACATGACACAGCAAAGGGTCTGGGCCAGATTCCAACCCGAGCCGCTGCT
>OMLB01037201.1:24392-40245 GCA_900302555.1 Myripristis jacobus | reverse complement strand
TTTGTTTTTTTTTTTTATCTTTTTTTTTTTTTTTTTTTTATAAATATGTATATTTCACTTTTCTTTTTTATTGCCACCATAAATGCTAATAGAGAAATTTTCAGAATTGCTAGAATGAGACATGGCATCAACAATTTCTACAGATGAGACTTTTCATTTCATGGTAGCCACTGTACTTCACACTTTGACGACTCTTTTTTTATTTTTTTTTATTTTTTACTCCTCCTACTAATTCCTGTGTATTTTATACTTCTCCACCTCTTCCTTGAACGTCTGGCTAATAACCCACTCACAGCTCCTCCTCCCTATTCCTTTCCGCACAACACCCTGTGATAAAAAATGTTTGTTACTCTTGATTTCTCTACTTCCCATGGTGGGACATCCATCAAGGCAGAAACTGTGACATCTTACTATTTTGTCCTAATGAAATAAATCCAATCCAACAAGTTTTAAGTGAAATAAACTTTTAAACAGAACATGGAAACCAACATGACTAAATATTACAAGCTTGAACAGCAGTCTAACAAGATGTATGTCAAAGAATGTGTGTGACGTTTAGGAGAAACTACAGTAAGGGTGTATCCGTACTAGGAAGTGTTTAGTCTTTAATTTACACACAAACAGCCACACATACTTGACACCTGTTTGACACCGAAAACAGTAAAGACGCAGCAGCAGGCCTGTATGTCACTAGGCCATGACAGGAGCCTATAATTTGTACCATGAAGTGACGCACAACCTGCTCCTGGTCCTGCACATTGCGGAGATAACTTCCATAATATACATTTAATTCGTACAATTCCCATCTAATCGTACTGGACACTGCATTTTAAAAAAAATGACCTGTTTACAAAATACAGGCGATGAAGCCGTGAGATTGTTACTTTTGCTGCGATGCAAAAGAGTCGCAAACACACCAAGAAAACACCACAACAAATAAAATCTTACTGTTGTCGTTTCCAAGGGGTGGATGTGGCACAGCCCATAAATCCTTCAACAGTTATTCCTCCCAAGTTCAGCTGCTGGAAAACTTTGAGGCGAGCCGCGTTTTGTCGGAGTTGGGGAGAGGCGAGTCACAAAGAACCCGCTGGGCTTTTTTTGGGGGGGGGGTCCAGCGAAAAGAGCTGGAGCCTAAACACTCTGGTTTAACATGCGTTAATTTGCCTTTCCTCTATTCTCATTTCTCAGTTTGAGAGTCCTACCCCCCCCTTCTAAGTCCCGCCTCCGGGAGATGAGATGAGGAGGCGAGGACGGCCTTCAGCTCAGAGACATCCGTGCTTACTTGAGTCTCGTTTCAGTTTTCAGTCTCTTAATACGTATTTCACATTTGTAATTTATTACTGTCATTTCCTCTGCCACATATCCCAACCTCACTGTTTTCATTTATTTCCAGTCCACTTTGATGTGAAACACAACATAGTTTGGGGTTGAAGAGAGCTGAAACCCTATTGTTTTTGTGCTGGTTTATTATTATTATTATCATCAGCAGCATTATTAACAGTGACAACAGGGATGATAAATTTCTCCTCCAGATATGTTTTCGAAAATTCCCGCGAGATGGTGAATGGTAGAGACACGAAATTTTGCACACTGGTTGGAAGTTGTGTGCAAATGCTACCCAAGAAATTTGACCCCATTCGGCCTGATGGGGGCGCTATTATTAAATGTCAAAGTGTTGAACTTCAAAAATTCAGAACTCCCACGCAGTAGGTCTGATTTACACGAAATTTGGTGCAGACGTCCATCAATCCTCGCTCTTCAAATCTGCCTCAACAACTCATGAGGTCTTAAGGATTTTCTGCCATTTAGAATGAATTTTTTGAAAAACACTTGACATCTCCAAGACCGAATGTCCAATCCCTTTGAAATTCACCGTGGATACTGGACCAAGCTTATCAACAGTTGCGTAAGGCTTGTTGATCTCTTACTTCGTTTTCATGATATTGGCCAATGAACTTCAACAGGGGCGTGGCTACACGCTACATTACTATGAACATGAATGGACAAAAGTCAACAACTGTTAGGCCAGTCATCACGAAACTCGCAGGATAAGTTCATTCAAATCAACTGTAGAGGGCGCCACAAATGCAAAAAATAGGCTTCGCATAACACAAATCAGACTATAAATCAGAGGTTGTTTGTCCAGTCATTACAAAACTGGCAGGACATGTGCTCATCAGTACCCGGAACATATCCTTAATGTTATTTTAAAGTTACTTTTAATAAAGCTGTTGAAGCTTTCAACTTCTGATGGTCTTTGTTGGCTTGAACCTCGAAATCGTCGCTTGCGACTATATTTTTAAAAAGTGCAGTGTAAATAAATGTTATGATGTTGATGATGATAATGACAATGATGCATATCTCTCTGGGAGCCTGCAGACCCCTTTGACCCTGATATATTGCATTTCAGATACAGTCTTGTGGGTAAATAGTTGGGATTGTTATAGTTTAAAAGCCAGTATCACTATTTAGCAGTTGTGGTTGACCAAAACAGCTTAAGAGAGGCCTCAGCTCCTCAGTGGTTCTCTCTGAGGAGGTGCTTGTCATGACAGCAACCCCAGGCCATTTGCTATTTGCTATGAGCATTGACTGTGACTTAAGTGCTCCAGTGGTCCAGCAAAGTCTATATGGGCTCTTTGCCATGGTGCTTCAGGCTGTTCCCACGGATGTATTAGAGCCAGCTGTGGGAGGTTTCTCAATGCCTGGCAGACAGAATGTGACTTTGCTTTCTCCTCTATATAACTGCATCCAGGCATGGCCACCAGAAGTAGCTGCGTACGATTTCTTTCATTTGCACCACCTGACAATATCCAGAGTAGAGCTCATCAAGTACTTTATTGGCAGTGGAAGAATGACATGGTAGCCCCACAACAGCCATCCCGACTGGACTGACAGCTAGATTCGTCTCACCGAGTAAGGCCTCAAGCTTGGTATCATCTCTCCTCTCCTCCCACGTGTGACAATGTCCATAATCTCTGACATGACTGGGCGAGTTTATGTGTTTTTCTTCACATGAGTCAGGATTACTGGAACAGCAGTCACTTCAGCATTCCTGTGCTGGTCTGACTTCCGCTATTTGATGTCATACTGGTGGATGGACAAAAACAGAGCTCATCACTGCATACATTGGCTGCATACAGGATGCCAGTATGAGAACCAAAGATAGATGTGAGGTGATGGTCCATCAGTAGCGTGACTTTTCTACAGAAGATATATTGATGGAGTTTCTGCATAATTGCTTTCTGTTTTGCTTGGTGTCCTCGATGCAGAGGCGTTTGGTCTCTCTTCCCTTGATGGCATGATGTGTGACACTACTGCACCCACACCACAAGATGTGGTGTCGCATGCCAACTGAAGTGGTAATGTGAGAACTGGCCGTCTTTACTTCTTTTAAAGCTGTTTCACATCTGTCTATTCACTTCCATGTCTTGGTTTTGTGTAAAATCTCATGCAGCAGCTTCAGCGTATTGGCAGGGTTAGGCATGAACTTTGCATGTTCAAGTTCAAGTTCAAATTCAAATTTATTTAGAGCCCAGTAGCACTGTTACCAGTCTCAAAGGGCTTTACATGCCCATGTAACGAACAGGACGACACCCCCTGCCTTAATCTTCATAGCTGCCAAGAAGAGACTCCTGAAAGGTTTTTCTCAGCTGGATTGGGGGAAAATGGAAGAAATAGCAAACCAAGGAATGATCCCAAAAGAATCACATTATCTCTTTGATGGTAGCTTGTTGAGTCCAGTGCTGTTGATTAGATACCCCATGTACACGACAGAAGGTTGGATAAACTTGTCTCTCCAGCCTTTCAGAAAATATTCCCCCAGTCTTTGTGCTATAACATCCAGGTTTCTTACATGTGACCGCTCATCTGGTCCTGTGATAAGCAGGTCATCCAGGTACCACTGGACCCCTGGAAAAGTGCTGCACACTTGGTGTAGCTTTTAGGTCTGGCTTTTAGACACTTCTAGCTTTTAGAGTGCTACATTTCTTGTATGTTCAGTCTGAACTTTTCCAGCCACCTGCAGCCTCGCAGAGCTGGATGATTTCCTTGAATGACGTACAGTGGAAAAGTCTTTTTGGGCTTATTGTGTTCCACTGGCACATCCAAGACTCCTAACTCTGGAACAGCCTGTGACGTCTCCAATGTCTTTTCTCTGGTCCTGTGTGGGTGTGTAGTGCTGTAGGTCCTGGGAGGGGTGGAGCCATGGTGCTATCAAGTGGCACAACGCCTGGTCTGGCCAGTGTCTATTTAAGCCTGCCTGCCTCTGTCCACTTCCTACCAGCCTAGTTTGTTTGTTTTTGGTGTTACCCTTTTGTATCCTGTATTACTCAGACTCATATCATTCATTACAGTCATACACTTCCAAACCTCACTGATAATGACGTTCACACCTCACTGCATTTATATTTTAATATTTACTTTAACAAATTTGAATTCATTGTTGTTATGTTTGACATGCATCTTTATGTTGTGGCCTTTGAGAGGGTCATAACACAGCCTCATCAGCATAGGTCCTTAACTTCAACTTGGTCGACACGACTGTGGCGGGTCTCATCAGTAACGATGATGAGACAAACTACAGGAGCGAGGTGAACCACTTGGCCTTGTGGTTCAGACACAACAATCTCTCTCTGAACGTTGAGAAGACAAATGCGATTGTTGTGGATTTCAGGAGAGTGCACACCCAACATGTTCCTCTGACCATCAACGGTGCTGCTGCAGAGAGGGTGAGCAGCACCAAGTTCCTGGGTGTGCACGTCACAGAGGACCTCTCCTGGACCAACAACACCACATCACTGGCCAAGAAAGCCCATCAACGCCTCTACTTCCTCCGCAAGCTGAGAAGAGCTAGAGCCCCGGCCCCCATCATGCAGGCTTTCTACAGAGGCACTGTCGAGAGCATCTTGTCCAGCTCCATCACGGTGTGGTACGGCGCCTGCTCTGCGTCCTGCTGCAAGACCCTCCAGCGCATCGTGAGAGCAGCTGAGAAGATCGTCGGTGCCTCTCTCCCCTCCCTCCATGACATATACTGCACCTGCCTCACCTGCAAAGCCCTCTGCATTGCTGGCGACCCCACCCACCTGTCACACAGCCTCTTCAGCTTGCTGCCACCAGGGAGGAGACTACGGAGTCTCCGGGCCAGGACCAGCAGACTGAAGGAGAGCATCTTCCACCAGGCTGTCAGGACACTAAACTCTCTCCCTGCTCTGCCCCCTGCCCACACAATCTCTGGACTACTACTGTTACTCCAATTGCACTACTGTATTCATATTGCACTGTTTAGATTTTTGGATTTGTGTCGCTGCTACTATGCCTTCTACTTTTTAATACTTTCTTTTAGTTTAGTTTTTGTATGCCCCTATTTCTATATATTTTAGATTTGTAGATAATGTTTACTGTGTCTTAAATGTTTATTGTCTGCACTGACACATTTTCGATCCTCTGTATGTCCTGCACATACTGTAGAATTGACAATAAAGCTGACTTTGACTCTGACTTTGACTTTGACGGTTTGATTACTCAGAATTGGCTTTAAAAAATAACTGTCAAACTGAGACTTCCCCATTGTTTTAGAAATATTTTCGAAAAAAACATCATGGCAAAGAACTTTTAAGAGACAGTTGACATTTACCAGAGCTGTGAGATGACCACTGAACACCTCTGCTAAAGCTATATCAACAACTATATAATTCCACCTGAGCATTTATTGGAAACATCACTATAAGGACAGCCTAAAAAAAAAAAAAATTCCTGAAAACAATGGTGTAGCTAATGACTTCCATTAACTTTGCATTTTCCTGTCTCTTGTACTGACAGGATGGTTTATTCAGTTTTATTGCCCTTTATCTGTTTGACAACTCTCCTGTAAAGTAGATTCATGTTGTTTCATTCCATAGCTGAACCGGGAACTATTTGTGGCAAAATGAAGTCTCTCTGTGTGTTTTATTATTATGTTGTATTACATGAAAATATGCAAATTCCTGCCTTCTGCTTCCTTGGGTGTCATTTGACTCTTTGTTTACCAACCATGAATTCACTTTGTTTATCGCCTCTATGACCCAGCTGCTCAGAAAAAAAAAACGTAGCATCGAACATAAGCCTGTTGATGACCGTGATGTTCTAATCCATTAATGCCAAAGTGATTATAGGGCCTGTCTCCACCTGGTATTAAAATGAGTCTTTGCTGATCCAATCACAAGTGGACAATGTGCCTCCACACATGTCTCACCTTGGAATTTCCCAGTTTGGAATCAACAAAATAAATCTATCACCTGTATATTGTGCTCTATATGCAAATAAAGACTTATCATTTGCATCTTGTTTTTTTAGTTGAGAGTTGAACATGAAAATAGGCAGAGAGAGAGAGAGAGTGAGAGTGAGAGAGAGAGAGGTTCTGATGAGGTCACACTCAAAATGAGCTCCTGACCCTAAACATCAACTTCTGGGTGAGAAAAGCGAGACAGAGGAAACTACTACTACCCGTGGACAGCAGCTTAAACATACTGGGATCGAAAAAGAAGACAAATAGCAACAAAAAATATCTCTTATGTCAACAAAAAGAGCAAAGTTCTCCTGATAAGCTAGGCACGGAACACAGCAAAGAGCAAACCAGCCGTCTCTCTCTCTCTCTCTCTCATGGCCCTGGATCAGAGAAATGTTACTGCTCAACATGTTGATCTTCTCCACGTTAGGGAGGACATCTAGTGGCAAAGACTCATAACAGACAGTTCTCTTTCTCTCTCTCTCTCTCTCTCTCTCTCTCTCTCTCTCTCACACACACACACACACACACACACACACGCGCACACACACACACACCCACACAAACCCAAGCACAACAGTGTCCTCTTGATCAGTCAGTTCTAAGTTTCTTTTCAGAAAACTTGTGGGATTGTGAAGAAACAGAGCCATTGTAAGCCTGTGGTAGGATGGCACAATGCTCCTCTGTGCCGCTGCAGCTGGATAAAAAATTGCATCTCAGCACTTCCATTAACCTGGCTCCAGCAACCATAATGAAGACACAAATAGCTATGTTTAACTCTTCCACTGACCTAAGTGCACACGTGTATGTGTGGCAGGGGTTATAAAACATTTTCATGTTTCGGGAGGCCTGCTGTGACTGCCAAACAAAAATCACAACTGGGACACATTTAGTTAAATATTGTCAGGGAGCCTCCACATAGGGAAACTGTAGCCTAATTTCCCTATGTGGAGACTGGCGTTGATTTAACATTGAATTGTTAAGCGACCTTGTGCTGTCTGGCGATTGAGAAAAAGCTGCAGCAGTGGGAGAGAGACCAAACGGTGAGAAAGCCATCTGGAGGTGTTCCTATCATCCTGCTGCACTCTCACCTACACATGCTTTACATTGTTTTGTCAAAACTCCCTCACACTGGATGCATACCGGACATCATGCTTTACCACAAGTATGCCGTGGGATGTGCATTCATGCACTCTGCAAGTGGGCCGAGTCCATGAATGCAACAGATGCACGTGTTGTCTTTTTATGTGAAACTGTGGCACTGTAATAATGTGTATGTGAAATGTGGCCCTTTAATGTGTGTGTTGTAAATATGTGAATTTTGCCATTTTAATGCATTTAGATGATCTACATGTTTTATGTAGACGTGATACTGTGACACAAGACAGATTTCTGAGCAATTCAGACAATAAAGTATAAAGTAAAAGTATCACATCTTATTTTCTGATTGGAATAATTTAAACTAAATTAAATTACATGGAAATGACACCATTCCTCACCCATCAATGACCTTTGGAGCAACCTGGAACCCACTTCTACAGCCACTTGGGTGGGTGTTAGAGGTGCATGGGCTCTGAAATTTTTATTTCCCTGCCTTGATGTCGTGCTTCTTACTTATTTCTTACTTCTGCATTGATGTGCGGTGGAAATTAATGCCACACATTCAGAGATGTATATTTGTGCCGCTGCGGTGGTAGTGGAGCAGGCTGAAGTCAGATTGAAGTCTGTCATGATGGGAGCAGCGTGTTGGCTCTGCAGCGCAGTTTCACAACGTGAGGGCGGCTTCTTGGACACGTCATCGAAAGCCAGCCAATGAGAGGCCGCAGCCCGAGCTTAGCCCGTGATGTTGAAGAATGCACATTTACAGTAGCTCTCCTACTAATCATGTCGTCTCCCATTTTGCGGAGCACATTACTGACGACTTCAGCCATATATCGCACGAATGTGTAAGCAGTAAAACAGGTGTGAGCTCGTGCCGTCAGTCCTGATGGCTGGGCTGAACACCCTCGAGCCGGATTTTCAAAGCACTAAGGAGGAGCACATCGTGCTCACAAATGACTGAACCCCCAGCAAAGGTAAATAACACATTTCCAGACATCAGCTCTGATTGTTAGCTTTAAATAGACCCACAGCCGTGCCATAGCTGGATAATAGCAGTTTTACAGACACGGAGCTGTGCATATCTGGTGTATTAACCCGGCCTTATTCAGCTTTTGTGATACAGCATGGCAGCAGCACCCGGTGTCGTTGGCCACACAGCTGTACGGCTCGTTATGGGTGAAGAAAATGTTTGTAATAACCATGGAGTGTTAAAGGAGAGCAACGAAACAAGGGGAGCACTCGGCCTGAGTTTACAGAGGCCTGCCAGAAACTCTGTCTCATGTTAATCACTAACATTTATCTCACATGTGCGGTTTCACCTCAGCTATGAGCCAGCTTAATGGAAACATTGTATCATTTCTGTTGTATTGTTTCTATTGTTGTGACAATGATGTTGCTGAAATCAGTGACTTCTCTCACAGCCTTATAACTGTATTAAATTAAGTCTGTTGTGCCAGTTATATTATAATAGCACTATTTCTAAGTACTCATGGCATCCTCATTGAGTACGGTTATACTGTTCCAATATGCTTACATATGCTTATATGCTTGTCTTTCTGTCCAAATGTTTTTAGGATCATAGGCTCACAGTCAGGATCATGATCAGGGTAGTGTATCTTACATAAACAGGCTTAACCCAGTGTGCAACTATAATAATTTGTTTTCATAAATACAAAATGTAGTACTACTTACAAATATGGTACAGAAGCAAAGTTGATATAATATCAGCTCGAGAGGGGAATTAGTGAACACAATATTTCAGGCTCTGCCCATCAAACCCTCCTGATGTGATATTTTTCCAGGTGGACATGCTGTAACGGGAGCATCAAGGAGCTGGCGATAGGGTCACCATGAAGGGCCCTAGCTCCAGATGGGCCTTCTCCCTGGGCTTCTTGGTGGGGGCCTGCGGCATCTACTTCTTCCTGCGCCAGGTGTGGTTTGAGAGGAGCTACCCGGTGCTGTCAGAGGCCCAGGAGAAAGCCGCAACGGTGGGAGAGAGGCCAAGCAGTGAGGAAACCAGCTGGAGGAAGGAAGGAGGTGCTCTCATCAACCTGCTCCACCCTCACCATACAGGTGCTTCACACCGTTTTGTCGAATCTTCCCCACACTGGGCTCACACAGGCGACATCGCTAACTGTGTGTGGGGGGTGACAAGTGTGCCATGGGTCATGTACACTCATGTTGCTGCTGCCAGTGAGCTTAAGTGTCTCAGTGTTTTTGTGCCACCCTGCAGATACAGTCATACAACAGGCTTTACAGGTTGTAAGCGATTTTCTGTCAAAGTTACTCAAATTTTAAGATAATTCTGTCCAAATACAAATATGTAAATGTCACTCATCCATTGTAACAAACTGTTCCAAAATATGATAAAGTTAAAGATACAAATGAATACAAATGAATAGATATGGCAGAAAGGCTGTCTTAGAGTATATATTGGTTACCATTACTCCATTACCATTGCTGCATAGCCTAATAAACATTAGGTAAAGAGATTGGTAAAAATCTGGTAAATATAGTCATGAAGAAAACTTTGGACCATTGAGTGTCCAAAGGGTCTACTGACTGATGGCCCGACTGACTGACTGATTAACATTGTCCTGTATTATACTGTCTCTGTAGGTGAAGACAGCCGAGTGTCTGACGAGTTGTACCGCAAGGTGCGTGTTCTGTGCTGGGTGATGACCGGGCCATATAACCTGCAGACCAGGGCCCGCCATGTTCGGGCCACCTGGAGTCGACACTGCAACGTGGTGATATTCATGAGCTCCATGGAGGACCCAGACTTCCCCACCGTGGGCCTGGGCACCAAGGAGGGCCGTGACCAGCTTTACTGGAAGACCATCCGGGCCTTCCACTATGTCTTCGAGCACCATGCCAAGGAAGCAGACTGGTTCTTAAAGGCGGACGATGACACCTTTGTGGTGGTTGACAACTTGCGCTGGATTCTGTCCAACCACACCCCTGACGAGCCCATCTACTTTGGCAAGCGCTTCAAGCCTTACGCCAAGCAGGGCTACATGAGCGGAGGGGCAGGCTATGTGCTGAGTAAAGAGGCTCTCAGGAGATTTGTGGAAGGTTTTCGGACCAAGGTGTGCGCACACACCACCCCTGTAGAGGACCTAGCCCTGGGGCAGTGTCTGGAGAAAATGGGAGTCCTGGCTGGGGACTCCAGAGATACTTTGCAGCGGGAAACCTTCCACCCATTTGTGCCAGAGCACCACCTCACTGGCAAGTTCTCCAAGAGTTTCTGGTACTGGAGCTATTGTTACTACCCAATTGTCGAGGCAAGTTCCTGCAAGACTCTGTTTTATCCTCAAGCTAGCCACACTGTACAGTGCTGTGATATAGTAGCCTACAAGTTGTCTTAATAAACACAACGGGGTCACCTGTAGTTGAATTTAAGAACCTAAGAAAAGGAGTTCCTTGGTTAGACAGACCTTCTTTCTTCTTAGTTTTGCTTCAGTGAACGGATTAGCCCTAATTAGAGAGGGGCAAGTCAGGTAAGGATGTCATACTGCTGAGAGGGTGAACCTGTTCCTCAAAAAGCCTTTAATATCATTAGTGTACATCTGTACTTAAACTAATTATCCATTCTTTTGTTTGCAGTAGGTACCTTTCTTGTAAATGAGATTTAGACCAAAATGTGTACAGTAAATATTTTGCTTTTGATGAATAAAACAAAATGTAGGTGTTGCCATAAAGGATACATCAGAGGCGAAATGACTAAATTAATGAATATTTTATTACTTGGCCCATTGAGAATTCCCCGCATGACCTTGGCTTAGAATGAATGAATAGAAATAGAGATGAGTTTTATGTTTAAGTGGATGATTGCAGTGCAGACAATATCTTGCCAACAAAAGGAAAATTGGTCAATTTGTTACTGATGAAGCAGCTATTGCATTACTCTTTGCAATTGTAATGAGACAAGTCCACTCTTGATCCTGTCAGACAGTGATTGTTGGTGTATCTGGCAATAGGCCTGGTGTAAACAAGACATTTTGTCCTTGGTCTTTGTAAGGGAAACAAGAAGAGCAGTGTGTCTTTAACAACAGGGAAATTATTTATTTTTTAATTTACTTTACAAATGGAAAGTTCGATTTTCAGAGCTGTCAGCACAGAGATATGTGAAAAACTAACCAACACGTTAAAGGTGGGATGTGTAGCATTTATATATATTAATGGTGTTAATATATCACTGCCAAATTAATTGCAACACCTATGTATAATTACCATAAACTCATACCATAAAGACTAGGGATGAGACTGGTTTATGCTGTTTTTGGTGTTGCCTGACACAGATTTGTTTCTTGCTACAACATGAAACATCCTAATCATGTTGGAAGTGATTTTTTCCAAAAGCTTTTCACTTTGTGTCACTGTCTGCGGTATTTAGCAGTGTTTGTGTTGCAACAACAGTAGACATGTTCTGCTTTTGTGGTGTACAGCCATCGCCTATTCTTTGGTGCCCTAAATCCTGTGAAATTTGACCCGGGTGGCACACACTGTAAAATGCAGCATAGAGGCTTACAGAGGTTGTCAGTCTACTCAGCAGTTGTCTTGGGTATTGATGGTGCTCATACTAAAGGTCTCAAGAGAAATGTGAAATGATTTAATGGTGGTAAAACACTGCATGGAATATTGTGATGTGCTATATGTTGATATTCTTATAACCTCTGTGGGTGTGCCTTTATTTGTGTGTGTGTGTGTGTGTGTGTGTGTATTTGCATGTGCGGTTTGTGTGTGTCTCTTCCCAGGGTCCTCAGTGCTGCTCTGACCTGGCAGTATCCTTCCACTATGTGGAAGCAGAGCTGATGTACACACTGGAGTACTACACCTACCACCTGCGAGCTTACGGCTACAGACAGCGCTACCGCCCCCCTCTGCCCCGGGACCTGCGCCTCACCCTGCTCTCAAATCAAGCCACGACAACAGGACTTAAAACAGCTCAGGACGGGGCTGTTAGACTGAGTCACACAACCCCAACCTTCTCTGTCAGTGGAATTCACGGCAAAGTGGAAAAAGACTCAGCCAAAGTGGAAAAAGACAATCTAAACTCACTGTCCTCTGACAATAGGACTGCAGTCACACAGGACAGGCAGCACTGACTCTAAATTGTTTTTTTTACTGAGCTTCACTTGATTGAATCTGTTTATGAAGCACTTGTGACCACTGTGGTGGGAGGCAGTGACGCTGCAGAGTTGAATGTGACAGGGTATTACACACTATGTTGCATAACTATTGTTTTTTTTTTTTCATAGTGCTTCGTTGATCAGTTCAAACCTTTTTCCCAGCCACTGTAACACTGTAAATGTCATATGGTTGGATAAAACTTGAATATGATTCAGTGGCAGCTCCTCTTGGCTTCATATTGTGAATCAACACCATCACAGATGTGGATTGAGGCAGTACGAAACTCGTGAAAAAAGCGGAATATCATTCTAATCTGCTGTACTACATAATTTGCATCCGATGTGATCGAATATCAGTAATATGAAAAGGTTTTGTCAGCCATAACTGTCTTGGTGGGCAGCAGCAACAACGGCAGTGCTGTTGTCATTACAGTGTTTGAAATGTTCTGTCATCTTCTCTTTGTAGTCAGATTTGCAGCTTTCTTGTTGTAGATTTTTTTTTTTTAATAATTCCGATTGAATTTTGGCCTTTTGAAACCATATGCAAAAATGACTTGCTTGAGCTGTTGTTTGTCTGGACCCTCGTTCTTCTGTATGAATAGTCCACAGTACAGTGGTTTCTGCAGATTTCAAATCCACAGTCAAACAGCCAGCACTGATATGTTGGGTGTTTCAGTATCAAAGACAAAAACCGTTTTGTAGAACCTGAAATTTTCATTGTGTGATATGAGATTCTCTGATATAGAGGAGCACCTTTGAAAGCCTCACATGTTTAATTTATCTCCTTTGTGCTTCTTTTCTGCAAATTGGGTGTCATGCCAGCACAATCGTCATCATTTACGAACACGGTATTAGATGCATAACTCAAATGAATCCCACTGTTGTGTCATTTATATTCCCCAACAGAAGCTACTGTAGTGGATGTGATGTAGCAGCGCCATCTGAAGCAGAGTTAAGCTTCGAGGATTCCCCGGTCTTTATGAACAGGTGCAGCAATAATCCAACACAATGTTAAATTAATAAATTATTTACAAAAAATCTGTTTATTTGGAACTTTGAAGAAAAGAATACTATGGTAAAGAAATAGAGTGTATCAGATGTCAGTGTTAATTATGTGCTCCTTCAGATAAAACATATACAAACTGTATAGTTTAGAGAAGCTGTCATAAGCCATCTGGCAGGTGTATGCAACAGGCCTGTGATGCTGTTTCCATGAGACATTTAGTAAGTTGCTTGCTTTGCGGTTTCAGCCAGATGAGAGAACTGGTTGAGCAGGAATCTCTACAACCCTCGACGAAACCTGGAACAAACAAATACAAAATCCTACTTTAATCCAGTAGGGGGAAAAGGGATAACTGAGAGATAAATAGACAGATGGATAGATAGATCACACTTGTAAACTTAAAAGCAGATCATCTTCAGAAACCCAACTAGTCTCCAAGTTGTACCAATCAGCCAGGTTGAGTTTTAGCCTTCCTTTAAGAAGTGGTAGACAGTGATGTTCCATCTGAGTGAAAGACAAGAGGTGCTCACCTTAGCCGACACTTGTTGAGGAAAATGCCTCTCCTTTCCGGGTACTCTGTCCTCCAGGGACCATTATCTGTGAGAGCAGACGTGAAAAGATTGCACCAAAAAGATTCACACCCCTCAGGACATGGGATAAATCTTTACACTCTGAAAAAGCGTCTACCAATGCACACTCACCAGGCTCTGAGTTTCTCCGTCCCATGAGACCCACAAAGATGTCATGCATCTCTCCTGATAAGAGGAATGAGAGTGCCACTGAATACAATGATTTCGGATGAATTTATAGACAAATTCTGACTGGAAAAAGCGCAGTTATATCACTGGCACATCATGAATGTCTTACTTTTATGTGGCGATTGTGCAGCATCTGCATCTGATTTAAAAACAAACAAACAAACAAAAAAACGATCAGCCCTCAACGTAAAGCTATACAAATCAGTTATCATGCTGCAAAACATTTGGGGATGCCTTTGGCGTATTTAGCTTTTTGTCTTTCCTTGAATTTTGCACCAGCAGCGCATTAGTTAATTCCCCTGGATTAAATGCCAATCCAACAAAAGAGCACAGTTTATAAAATACTCTCGATTTTTTCTCTGATCAAAATAATGTAATCAATAATTTACATTTAACTCAGTCGGTCCTTTCATCATCATAAGCACTGAGGAGGAGAGAGGACTCACCGGCGCTTCTTCTGCCCATCAGACCCACAAAGCTGTCATAATCCAGGTCGCTATACCTCTTCAAAATGTCCCGCTTGAGGTTACCGAGACCCGTAGTCTGCTGCAAAGACAAGAAGTAAATGAGTCTGTTTCAGAGAAGAAAAAAAACAACAACAACAACACATAGACAGCCTCACTGCTTTTAGATGCGAGCAAACATACATCTGAAGTTGATCTGCGTGACCCCGGCTCCTCGCATCTGGACTCGCTGTACCGGAGTTTCATGACGAGAAACAGAGACACCAGCAGCAAACCTCTTCTCATCTTCTCTGCGTCACCTGTGCAAAAAAAGGTTACTGTTATCGCCGTTTGATAAAGTTGTCTTATTACGGGCGAAAGTATTCGATGTATTGGAAAATTGTTCGTTGGGTAAGGCGCCTGCACTGTACCTGTTGCGCATAACCCTCTATGCGCTTAGTGCGTAAAAGCGCACAGTAAGATTTGCAGCTAGGATGGCTACTCCCTCTCTCTGTCTCTCTCTCTCTCGCTCCCTCTCCCTTCTTCTTTTTTTTATATTCTCTCAAGCATTTATCAAATTTAAAAACGAAAATGTAATTCTTTTCACACAATCAGAGTGTGGTACATCTGCAAATGGTCAGATTTCACACTAAATCCATTTACTGAGAAAAACATGATGGTAGCTAATATTAAAAACAAATTGTAAACATTTATTTTCAAGCCTTTAGAAAGTCTCTTTTACCTGCTATGTGCCGATCTGATAATTTGGAAGAGGAGGCAACGGCAACGACGTGCGCCTTGGTGCGGAGCGGTGTGGAGCCAGAAAGATCCTGCAGTGAGATCCGGTGAGGACAAAGGCAGGCATCCACCCTTTGGGTTATTAAATAATAGCCGGCTACCTGCGTAACTCCAATCAGCAACTGAAGCGTAGGTGGAGTATCAGGTCTTATATCACGTTTTGCTGTAGGCCTTCTCTATATACTCGTATTGATGATCAGTTATAGGTCCTGCCTTCTACTCCTCCTCCCGACACACACACACACACACACACACACACACACACACACACACACACACACACACTCACACAATCTTAATGTAGCCTACGTTACATTCCAAGTATCCCTGAACATATTTACAAACTTCTAAAATTT
>OMLB01037192.1:5997-35008 GCA_900302555.1 Myripristis jacobus | reverse complement strand
CATGCACCTTTACCATTTAGAGTTAATTAAACCACTTATAGAGGTGCATTTGTTCTGCTGTCAATCAAAGCATCACAAATATGTATGTGATTTCCCTGCCTGCATTGTACCGATGTAGACATAAATAATTGTGTATGCTTTTGTGTAATACATTCAAAATGGGCCTCATAAGTGATAGGAATTTGTGAGTGAACAAGGGGAAAGAGAGAGAAGGACAGCGAGAGAAGCAACAGCTGTCAGCATGTGATGACTTAATTTCTTGACAAGCTTGGCACTGAGCAGCCATTTGGAGACTGAGGGAGATACTGGCTGATGGGAAACTGCCACTGCGTTATAATTGGAGCAAAGAGAGGGCATATGGAGAGCAGGGCAAGCACACGAACTGCGTCTGTGTGAATCTGTGTGCACGTGACTGAGTGAACAGAGTTAGCCTGCACTCAACTGTTTGGCTTTTTTCCGCTGGGCACTAAAATGGAGATTTATGGCAAAAGCTACCCTCGGATTTCTGTCCACTTTTAGATGTACAAGTGTGTTTCACATGTTGGTCTGTAGTGATGAATGCATTCCCGCAGCTATTTAGTGATGGTATGAACCTGTTGGGTTATTCTTGTACAGTGCATTAATAAAAGCAAGAGAGTTTCAAGTCAAGAAAAAACCAAGAGTCGTGCCCTTTAAAATGCAGCATGACTTTACATTATGGTATATTGTGGCTGTTGTTGGCAGATAAATTGATATCTCCTCCACTTCGTCCTTGCTCTCTCGTACGTCTGGCTGGCTCTAAAACTTGACATTAACCACATTTCCATCAACGCTTTTAATATGTATTTTGCTTTATCAAACAGAAATGGTTGACGGAAACAGCAAATGTCCAATAAAATCCCTAAAATGAGACTATAAAAGTTTATATTATCATTTGAAATGGACATTTTTAGTAAAAACAGGACATGTGCATGGGATTTAATCACATGCCCAGTTGGTCTTTGACCTCATAAGAGCTGGCTGCCATGGTGGATGGTGGTAACGTCAGCAGGTACAGGTGAACAGATGAAAAAATCAGCATTGTCATTCAGCACCCACAGGAGGTTTTATTCACTTTATGGAAATCAAGCTCCATACTGTTGATGTTTGAATTAGCTGAAAATCGTTCTGCCATCAAACTCCATAGAATCTGCTGGAAATACATCTACATAACATCACGTTGTCTGAGCTTGGCCAGTTATCCACAGGAATAAGAAAAATACAGCTATTTCAGCCATCACCAGTGGTTGTTCTTCAGCATTGCTGGTGTTTATGGGATTTTTTTCCCCCTTTAACTTTCAAGGCCCACTGTCTTGGCCTTGTACTGCGAACACATGTTAATAATTTCTGCTTCACAGTGCTTTGTGGATGGGATGAAAACAATCACAGTTCTATAGGGTTTCTTTATTTCCCAGTATTGTTGATTACCAGTTATCAGTCGGATTACTACAGAAAGGAAAACATACTGTAACTAAATGTGTGTGGACATACGTGGTCGGCAACAGAGAGATGTGATTCAAGGTCACTCCGTGGCCATGGTTGTGTCCTCTAAACCTTATCTTCACTCAATCCCTGTATCACAACTGACAGAGAGAAAATAGCCGCATTCCATGTACAGTAGAACACACACACACACACACACACACCAATCTACTTCCCCTGAGATATAGATAACCCCAGAAACCACAGGTAACACACAAACAAATCACACGAAGTTCACTTTATCAGCAGCCAAAGGAGACCTGGCAACCTGTCTACTCGCTATTGTTAATCGTTCTTTCTCTCTTTCTCTCTCTCTCTAGCCTCCATCTGTCTTTCCTCCTTTTCTTCCTCCCATCTCTCTCTCTCCCCTTCTCTCCCTCTCTCTCTCGTTCTCTCTCACTCCTTCCTTGAGGCCCGCAATTTAATAACCTCAAGTGCTGTCAGAGGAGGCATTGAAAAATGGCTTCTATAAAACATAACGGCCTTAATCAGAGTGCGCCGAGGATTCTCCCTGCTGCCGCTGATCCCCCCCTCCACCACCAATCCCCGCCTCTAATGAATTAATGTTGAAATATGCAGGGGCTCAGTAGTCATTAGATGTGCGCCGTGAGACGTGATTTAAGATGGCTGCCTTTATGTGTCTGCTAGGCAGGATGGAGCGGGACGGGCCTGGCTGGACAGTGATTGCCTTGACGGACTGGGACAGAGTGCTTTAAGACCACTGTTTGGTGAGGGTGATCGGTTACCCCAGCAGTATTTCACCTGCCTATCACTGTTCCAGGGCTTTTTTTTTTAGAGGAAAATTCCAGGGAAATCTTAGGGGTGTGCTCTGTTTGTGTGAACATAGCCATGCATCAAGTCAGCACGGGCTGATAAGTGGAGGAAATGCAGGGTGCTGTGGGACAGAAAGGTGCACATTAGTGCTTTGACTACTATTTGTCTAAATTGAGCGGCTTTACTAGTATCTTTTATGGGCTTGTTTTGCTTTTAGATATCTACAAGCCCACTATTTTCCATTGGTCACCTCCCCCTAATACAAACAACTGTCTCATTACTTCAACTCAGTGTGATTTTTAATAACTTTGACACTTAGTCCTGCAATATCTAATAACACATTTAGACAACCCAGTACATGTAATATATGATGATTTTCATGGGTGTCACACATCTTAATTTTTTGCCAACAATCTTTCATACTGTTCAAGTAGTTTTGAGGTAGCATGTCCCAAATAACCTTTTAATGTCTACATAATGAGAAAACGTAAAAAAAAAAAAAAAAAACGTTTTGTGGTTCTTCACAGATCTCATCTGCATGTTCTGCAGAATTCATATCATCCATGTTACTTGCTCTGTACAAGCATTACCGTCAAAAATCACTCCGACATGAATTAAAAAGGGAACATCAAAGTGAAGACGCTGTAACTTTTCTGAACATTTTTTGACAATGTTTCATTACCGCTCGGCAGGTCTATAATCTATTTCCTTTGAGACTTCCTTCTTAAGTCAAGATCACACAATTATGAGAGCTCTTCAATCTGACGACAGGGAGGAAATTAATAAATAAACACTGCATTTTTACATTCATCAACATGCGGTAAGAATAGCTCTAATTATCACAGGTGAATTAACACTTTCATTTTTGTGTCAAAAAATTAATTGTATCCTTTAGCAGCTTTTCCCAGGGGGAAGTTACAGAAGAGGAGAATGGTGATGCTAAAAAAAAAAAAAAAAAAAAAAAATCAGTGCAGACCACCAGGAGTGCTAATTGCTGCTTTCAAAGCTTTGCATCAGTGTTGCCGTCTTTCCACAAGAGTGTACAGTGTCCCACAGAGAGATGCCGTAGGTAGAGCCTTGTTACAAATACGCGGATGTCAAATCTTGATCTACAGGACCTGGCAGGAATGTTCTCTTCATCTTCACTTAACCAGGCAAGTTGGCCGAGAACAGGCTCTGTTTAGAGCAGCAGCAGCAGCATGAGGTAACTATTAAAGCAAGATATGACTCCACCAGTGAAGTTATAGAGTAACTGTAATACATGACTTTTATTCCCACTATTGTGTTCCAAGTTTAAACTGGGCTTACAATACAGTACGCATACAGACATGTACATATACACAGAGCAATAAAATATGGCAAAGGTTTCATGACTGTCCCCATGTACATTACAAGATAGAAAATAGGTCATTTGTGATTTTTCTCTCCAACTGTGAAAAATAAAAATGAAATGCAAATTGTTTATAATGAGGGTAAGTCAGTCCTACCATATAGAAGTCCTGTAAGATCAATATCATCATGCTGACGTCCACCTTTTGCATGTTAAGAGAGTTAACTGTGTGATTCCTTCAGTGGAAGACAATAGATGAAGACATAATCATTTGAATATGGGTGGACTTATTCCCATTTTCCATGTCAAGTCTAAGTGTATCCGTATACTTCCGAGTGACTGGCAGAGCAGGTGAGAGTGCATGCCCTGTGTGGGTGTCTTTTCATATTGTGCGTGTTAATGTCTGAGTGAATATCCTTGTACCTGTGCTGTGAGTGAATGACAGAATGAGTGAGAGAGGTTGTAGCGATCATTGCATGCATGTGCATATGTATATGTGTGTGTGTGTGTGTGTCTGTGCATGTCTGTGCATGGTCAACCCACCAGTGAATACCACTGCATTAGCAAGGCCATTAGCACATT
This sequence comes from Myripristis jacobus, assembly GCA_900302555.1. Taxonomy (NCBI): domain Eukaryota; kingdom Metazoa; phylum Chordata; class Actinopteri; order Holocentriformes; family Holocentridae; genus Myripristis; species Myripristis jacobus. The sequence continues at coordinate 30,822 of OMLB01037192.1, read as the reverse complement.
TAGCTGTCTGTAATGCCCGAGTGTTAGTGACACGTTTGGGTCCCCCCTCCACTTAGGCTCCATGTTTGATAGACAGGGCTGACATGCCAGGTGACAGTAATGCTTCACCATGTGGCAGTGAGGGGTGCCACCTCTCCACAGACAACATGAGATGAGGTTTGTGGGTCTCTCCCGTCTCCCCAAAAACAGTTTTGTTCACTAGGTTGCTGCTGTCAACTGTATCATTAACATAATGCATTATGGAGCCTTGGTATAAATTATGATAGACCAGCATCACACAGCTGGTCAACTCAACCTATAAAGAATATGCATTTTTTGAGTTTTTTGAGGTGGGACGTAGTGCAGGATGTTACAAAGGCTGCCTTGTCTCTGTAGAGTTGCTTAGTACTTGAAATTGGAGGTTGGAAACTATATAATGCACAAAAAAATAAATAAATAAATGCTGTCAATAGTGCTATTAGTCATAAGCACCTCAAAGCAAGAAATGGACACAAAATAGGCGTGATAAGGTAGTGACTAAGTTGCAACATGTTTTAACGTTGGCACTCTTGTTCAGACAGCATCCTGTCTGATGAAGAGCACCACAAAAAAATGTTATTGAGATTTTTCCAACATGTTCTGTTTCATGTATTCGGATACACTGGGAACCTATGTTTTTCCTTAGATTATGGGTTGCCCAATCCAGGTTTCTTCAAATCCTCATATACTACTCCCAGGACAGATGCAGACTGCAAGTTAACATTAACTAAAAATGCTGTGATATAATGAGCCGTCGTTAGCAATATTTTGTTTTTGTTGATTCAGTCCTTGTCAAAATAAAGAAAGAAACATAGGCTACATAGATACAGCCTGAGTGATTAAGAGGATAAATAAACTGGGTGGACAAGCTGAGGTGCACACTGAGAAAATACTTTCCCCTGTGCCCTCCTCGGGGAATACCATCATTTGCTCTTGTGTCTTACCACATGCTGTCCGTGTCACTGTCAGATTAATCCCTAAGTGTAAATCCAAATATGAGAAGTGGTCCTCAATCTTGCCTCAATATACTGCATACTGCCGGGTTCACCATAAATGAGACCATTTGATGAGCTAAGTTTGGACACACGAGCCTAATGGTGATATTAAAGAGGAGACCTGGGAGAATGGATGGCTGGACATCAGTCACTTTAATCACCTGTTTCATTATTGAGTGAATGGCTGCCACCTGGTCATACAGGAAGAAGTGTATGTGAAGTAAGTGTGTGTGTGTGTGTGTGTCCAGGGTCTGAGGAGGAGTTCTGAGGCTCCAGTCCCCAGAAGCTTCTTTGTTTTCAACAGAAGCAGAAACGTGCTGCTCTGGCCATGTGATGGACGGTGTGCACTTGGGAATGAAAAAAAAAAATTGGGAAATAAAGAAAATTGATTGTATCTTTATTAGTCCATATCTGCAGTGTTAATGAGGTCATTTTTTCATCTCATGTTTACTGCAGTTTGCATCATTATCATGTAAAAATCTGAAGACGCTATGTTCACAGGCATTGGAAGGTGCAACATTATTATAATCTGCAACAAATATATTTTCAATATCTTATTCATGAATTTGGGTGATTGAATTGAGGCCTTAGCAAAAATGCCACGAATCCTTTGAGCAACTTGGCGCATGTTCAAGATGGAATGTGGATCAGCTGCATTTTGTATTACACAAAATCAGATGTAACTATCTGTTGCGATGCTTTGTCACATATCATCTCTTCTGTGTCGTGTCAAGTAAAATATTAAATTAGAAATAAAAACTGCAGAATTCATATGCTTATGGGAAAAAAACTGACCTTGACTTCATGTACAGAAACCTCATGTTTAATGTGTACAACCATTGCAACTTGGGTTTTTAAACAGCATTATAGAGCAGCCCAGTGTACAAATACAAATACATACAAACACAAATACCTGCCCAGAGGAAAATAAATTACCCTATTGATCTGAGCTCCAGGTGAAACATTTTAATTCTTGCTAAAGGTCAGGATGGAGGCAAAGTAACCCATGCCTACAGGATGATCCGCACGCTCGCATCTCAATGCAGTCCTACCGTCCACATTTCAGAGTCACACGCACACACCACAGAGGCGATAAGAGAGCGAATAAGCTGTCAGTGGGCCGAGCTCGCCAGTCCCCTCTATATTCTTCACATTACTACAGAGGGAACAATGTGTCTGCGGTGGCAGGTGGCCATAGTTCATAATGTGCTGATGCTGACCAAGTGTCAGTTTGATCCATGGGATCGGTGAGTGGGATGGGGCTGTGGCTCCTGAATCCTTAAGCAAGCAACTGTGTGGTGCTCCTGTGGGGACTGTTGGAGACATGATACAGATGAGACCGGCAACTATCTGCCTAATGGGAGACAGATACAAGGCGCAGAGAGGGAGAAAGAGAGATGAAGAGGGGGAGAGACAGTGGGCAGAACGGATGAAGAGTTGAATATCGCATTAGAGAAAGGCAAAAAGAGAGGCAGGCAGTGCTGTTGTCATTCAGCGTTATTTGTCATCACAGACCTATACCTCTGACACTAATGCATCTGTCCTACAAAGACCCACGGCATCTAAATCTAATATTTTGAAGCCACTCTGTTTAAGGACTTATGGTCGTCCCTGCTGATGATGATGCTGTTGGGGTGGACTGATGGTGGTGACTGTAAGCCTTGCATCATACAAGAATCCCTCCATGTGGGTGTTAGACTGCATCATCTCATCTTTCTTTGGCTTCCATTGCAGCTGAAGGTGTGCAAGACCCGCACTCAATATTGTCACTTTATGGCCCAATGAAACCGTGTGTCAACTGTTGTCATGCCTGTCTGTCCTTCATTTTGTGTGCGTCTGTATGCATATTTGCATTGAATGCTGTAGGAGTGGATTTGTGCGAAGGCCACAACAGCCCTGGCACAAATAAATTCAACTTTGGAGGGACACAGTTTGGACACAGTTGTTTACACACACACACACACACACACACATGCACAAACACATGCAAAGATTCCTTGCGGCAGGTTTTGCAGTGAGCGATGAGCTTAGTGAGCGTGATCAAAGCAACAAAGCGCAGCAGAACAGACAGACACACACATCCCATCTTCAGCAGAAAAGTGTAACACACACACATAACACGCACACACACTGTAGACACAGCTACTTTATCAGTCCCAGTATCTGACTCAACACCATTTACATATTCAACAAACTGTCACATTCACAAATGCACACTCTAGCCCAAGGCATTTGTTTGATATGAATTCATTTATTAAGTGGTGAGTGAAATATTAACAGAGTGACAATTGAGTCATGTCACCTAAACATGCATGTGAGGTGTTGTAAGATGTGCAGTATGTCTCTGTATTTAATAAAAAGTTCACTGAATTAAAGCTTGTTTTTATGTGCCTCGTGTGATGTTACTGCAAAATTGCAACCTGACCATACAGAAATACAAGAAATGAACACGACTCTCTCAACAACACGCTACGCTGTGGTGCCACAGAATGGGTTAACATTCATGAATCAATACCAGTGCAAAGTCAGTTAGGAAAAATTATATGCCACCACCACACCAAAACGTGCACATGCGCACAAACACTGGAGTTTCGTCAGGTTTAGACACCAAAACTACTTGGTTAAAGTTAGGGAAAGGACATGGTTGATGTTAGCAAGACATGAACGCTGGTCTCGCCTCAAAGTGGATTCGAACTCAGATCTGAGTGACAGTCACGTTGAATGGCCCATCCACTGACCCTACCTCCGAACTCGGACTTTATCGCTCTTTATACTACTGGTAAATTTTGTGTCCAATGCGACTAATAATCCTAATTCACTTGGCATTGGCATAGTTTCCATGGTGCTGACATGCAATTGTTACCCATTCCCTGACACCACCATGTAATGCGTTAAGATAGTCATGTTCTTTTCATTGATTTCTGTGAGACCAGCCTCCAAAATTCAATTGTTTCTCAGTGAACCAATTAAAACGAACATCAGTGTTTTTAGTTAATCATTCCAGTGCTTGTCAGCTGGTGAAGGGTTAATCCAGTGGTTGATGAAAGAATATTGGGATAACAAATGGAGGATTATCAGCTGAAGTTGTAAATATGCTCCTTTCAAAATCTGTGCTTCCCACTCACTCAACAAAAAGGTGTGCTTGATAGATTTGTCTGCGTTCTTGTGTGTACGTCTAAATCAATATGGCCTTACTTTGGTTGCCATGTCCATTCTGGCAAAAAAGTGGATTCTGTTTGGCCCCATCCAGTAATGTCAGAGTAAATAAAAAGGTGTGTATGCTATAAACCTTCCTGTGGTTGTGATTATGAGGCAAATAAACCACCAATAGTCTCAAAAATCAATTATGTTTTCCAAAAAGCATTATATATTAATTTCCTCAGAGGTCTTTATCTTCTCATAGCTTATATCAGCTTGACAGTTTGCTCTGTATACTATGAATCGTATCATAAAGATTTATGGCCATTTATGTGTAATTATTAAGAAAAGGTGGATAAGCAGAGTTTAGGTGGGTTTTACCCTCCACAACATCCGTGACCCTTTCTCATCCTCTGTAGTCTTCCCTCCTTTTGCCTCCTCTTTCATTTCCAACCGCTCTCTCTCTCCTTCTTGGTCTTCCTTGGCGATTTATTGCGCGGGGCAGGCAGACAGCAGAGAAACCTCCCTGTATGGAACGATCTGTCATCTCAACATTATCAGCCAAACACACCGCCTTCCATATTGTGCTACAAGGGCTCGGGCAAATTGCTATTTTTATGGGACATGATAAAGGAAATGCTACCTTATGTTCACATTTTTTACTGCCCGATGTTAGAGCAGGACATGCCATGATTCACTATATTGGAAACTAGTTTGTGCTGTGTGTGTCGCTCTGTGTGTGTGTGTGTGTGTGTGGGGGAATGTGGGTGTGGGTGTTTGCTGACTGGGTGGGTCGAAAATGATACTTTCCGCTGAAACATGAATATTGTTATCACTGATAACTATTAGACAGTTTGATTCAATAGATCCTCAAATGATGTCCATTCTAAGAGCACTGTAGTATATCAAACCCAGTGTCCTGCACGGCTGCTTTTAATTAATGAAAAAGTGTGAGGGTGATGGATTGATCTCCCTCCCAAATAGATATATTATAGGCAATAACTTCTAACTTATTTGGGTCAGCTATTGGTTGTCGTAAATCAATAAGTCCAAAGGTCAGAAAGGGGAAAGGAGCAAAATTAAAGTGAGAGATCAAGAGAAACAATTTAAAGGCAAACCTACTGTACGTTCTGTGGGCAAGAAGTGTGTTGATTTCATCTGTCTGCTCTCTTTTCTCCTCTCCTCTCCTCTCCTCTCCTCTGCTGTCTCTCCCTCTCCTTCAATCCTTCTCTCCCCGAGCCCTCGGCGTGCCTGACAGCCAGCGCTGCACCAAACTGACAGGCCCTCAAACCGTGGCCAAGAAAGCGAGCATTAATTAAGTCATTGCCGGACTGTAATTTCCTTGAGAAGTAAAAAATTTCCTCACACGCGAAAAGGTTACCGAGACCTTTTCTGTGTCAAAATTACCATGCGTCATGAATATTAATGCACTTAATGAAGACAACCTTTGGTTCATCAAGAATGTTCCAGTAGCAGGTGCCAAGCTGATAAACTCACTCTGTGAAGGCTGTGTTTTCTCGCTCTCTCTCTCTCACTCTGTCTCTCTCTCTCTCTCTCTCCTTCTCTCTTTTTCTGTCTTTCTTCTTTTTTCAGTTTTATGTCAGGCCCTTGGAAAATAGAGATTCATTCATTTAAATCAGCATCCTCCAATCAGAATTTACTGACTCATACACCAACAGTCTCTCCGTCTCTCTCTTTCTCTCACTCTCACACACGTACACACACACACACACGCACTTTTAACCACCGTTTCCTCTTATTCGTTCATTTTTTTGGGATCCATGTCCTTGGGTTCGTCTCTCAGGCCTGCTGACTCGGTCGTCAGGTTTCCAGAAACCTGTCTGAGAAAGGAAGTGTTGATTGGACATGTTTTTCTCTCGCTGGACGTAAGAGAAAACACTTTTACACGTGCCCTTTGCTTTTGGCAAATTTTTTGGAACCGAAATAAATGTGATCTGTGCTACCATTTACAGTAATTGAACTGCTGTTTGAATGTGCTGTTATATTGTTCTTGTAGCTGCATAAGTTCAGTCGAGCCTGTTAGCAAGCCAATTATATCCTGTCTTAGTCATGCCTCAGACAGGCTATCATGCTTCTGGAAAAATCCTTAGTGAGTGTTAAAATGTTTTAAAATGCCAGTAGGAGTCATTATGTGTTCTCTGCCTCCGCTGGGTGGCTTTAAAAGTAGACTGATGTTCACGTAGCTGCCAAAATGCTGGGTGGCACTGTGTAATGCAACTTTTAGCAAAAGGATAGACTCACGTGGGAAAACCAGGGCCTGAAATTTGATTGAACCTTTGATGAAATAGTTGGCAGTGTGTGACAAGAAATTGTTGCGACCAGTTTGGACTTTCAATATTTGTGTGAGACATTTCATGTTTAATCCTATCAAATGTCCACTGTATTTGAAAAAGTATTCATAAATAGTAACCTGTGAGAGCAACATTTAAAAAAATATATAATAAAGACCTCGGAGGAAATTAATATATAATGCTTTTTGGAAAACATAATTGATTTTTGAGACTATTGGTGGTTTATTTGTAAAAAATAGTTTTTTTTGTACTTACTTTGACTAGGGCAGTAGTTTGATTATGTTACATGATATAATGTAAATTAATAGGATTATGTACATTCCTTAATTCACATGACACTGGATAAAGTGATTCTGCCCTTTGACCTACTTTACGTCCTTGCTCTGTATTTTCTAGCCATGATGTCCTTTTTTTGTTTGTTTGTTATTTGCCTTTTTCTCCTTTCATTAATTTAGCATAAAGCAGTTTCTTCTTCATTCAAGATGTGGTGTTTACCACTTACCATGTTGTTTGAGTGCGTGTTTATCCCAGAGATGAGAAGGAACTGAGGTGGTTCACTCACTGGCTAGTCTCACACACACACTATCATTCTGCGACCAAAAACGCTCTGGCCTGTTTTTTTATTTCTCTCAGCCAATCACAACCGTCTTGGGCGGTGCGAAGCACAGCATGCAGTGACAGTGCCCCTACAAAATAGTGTCAGAGGAACTTGTTTTGCTGCTCACTGGACTCATTAGAAGCACAGATAATTTAATAGCTGTATGAAGCTCTTGCAGAGTGACATGAAAACTGATATCACAGAGGTTTGTGTGAAGTGGAACGGGTTGGTACATTTGTTTACACACTAGTTCACAGGTCGGTGTTGCTGTTTTTTTGGAAGGGCGGGAAATGGCGGTTGAAATAGTCGCCCAGTGGCAGGCCAATACACACAGTCTACATCCAACGAGTCAGACTAATCACCGGCTACCTCAGCATCATTTCTAGGAAAACAAAGACAGCATCAGCACCCAAACTTAATTGGGTTGGACATTTTTTTTTTCTGTCTTCTACCAATAATAGTGCATGCGGCTCATTGGTTTGAGCAAATATGGGTTTATTAACCTGAAATCTGTCTTCAAGAATGATTTTCTGTGTGTGATTTGATGGCGTAGGCCTGTGATTGTATACATGCTAGAGTAATAAAATGACAGTAGCATAATTTAGGGGTGCAACTCACTTCACTCATTCAACCAATTTTGATCTTATTATACATGTACATATACATGACATTTTAAACTGTCAAATTATTATTATTTTTTAGTGTGCATGTAAACATGATTGATGGATAGCGTCTATAGCTGCTGATGGTTGTTCCCTTTTCAAAAGATCTTTGATGTGTAATTGACACTCCTGTCCTCTGTCTTTAAATCGGTTTTACTTGATCTAAGAGGAAAACAGAGATAAAGTCAGAATGCACAGAGTTGTGTTCTGTTAGGCATTTTGTTCTGAGTCAATATAAATAGCCGAGTTAACTTGACGTGTAGACGAAACGCTCAGGCGTATGCACACCTATACCAGGATGAGACCTGGAGACGTGTCATCCAAATATACAGTGACTTGTCATTGTGTATACTTTCTACATGTACGTTCTGGCTGGCCACAGTGATTGGTGGATCATTGTGCTCACCAGCTGCTTCCACATTCCCACCAGCCAAATTGATTTTGAAAATACCACCGATTTATAAATAGTGATGGCGAGGCAACATTTTACAAGTCACCGAGTGTCATTCCCAGGGCTTTTGATGCACCGGCTGTGAACGCTTTGCCCCAGTCCTCCTCCTCCTCCTCCTCCTCCTCCTGTCCCACATCTTGCACCACCGCTGCCTATTATCTCCATTGTGTAATTGAGATGCAGAAACATTGACAGAACTCATTTACTGCGATGGAGAGCTGTGTAATGTGGAAGGGAACACAGATTATTACATCAACACACACACACACACAACAGACAGACAGACACACACACACACACACATGTTACCAAAGGAGAATATAATTTGGCACCATGTTTGAAGAGCCCATTCAATTGTTCTGTGAAGATTTGCACTTACGGACTCATGGCTCCAGGGTGGCAGAGGGAGTAGAGGTGAGCACATCTTCTGTGATTGCTTCCTGTCCTGTTGGATGCTCTTGATGCGTGTGTACATGTGTATATTTGAATGAGTGAAAATGAGAGCCGCTAGCATCCCTTATAACAATGTATGACTCTCACTTGTAGGCTACTTGAATGTGGTCGCTCTGTTGGCGGGTACTTTTGTTTTGTCATCAACTTTAATGACAATAATTACCAAAATCAAAAAACGTGAAAGGATTTAACATCTCAAAATGCCACAAATTCTTGTGAAAGTCAGTATGCATTGGCAGCTGAATGTAATCTAAACCTTGCCTTCCTGTTGAAAACATTCAGTTTTTGTCCCTCATCTTTCTTCCTCCCACCCCCCCCGCACCAGAATGACACCGTATCTCAGAAGGTGGTTCATCCTCTTGAGACAAAGGGCCTCACTCACACACTCACACACACACACTCCCATATACATGGACACACACACACACACACACACAAGAGCACCGAGGTCTGCTGTCATACACCTCTCATTAATTCCTACCTGTCAGCCGGCTCCCCCTACCGTATCGGGCCCCCGAAAGGTGACAGCTTTCCAATGACTGACAAAGGCTCTTTAGGTGATACAGAAGATCCCTAGCAACCGCTGGCTTCTGTAAAGTGCCCCTCAAATGTCACTTTTGCTGCTCCGAGATGTGCACACACACACACACAAACCCACATGCAGTATTTTTAAAACAGAGGCCTGCTCTCAAGTCTTCAACCATCTTTGACATCCAGAGGCTATGGATGTCACGGAGGCCTCAGCTCTTAAAGCTTTTAACATCCGAGAGAGATGCGTTGTTTGACAGTGCTATTCGTTGGATGCTATTGTTGCGTGTCGTTTTCCCCCCGAGTGCATTGGATTTGCTTGTTTTTTTTGTTTTTTTGTTTTTTTTTTTGTTGTAAGAGGCAGATAAGGAAGAGGAAGACACAGAACCAAACTTTCCCTCGATGTCCATTCGCCTGTCATGCATTGAGTGGCAATAACAAGCAATATTTGTGCAAGTCGATGCTGGTTGGTAAGGGGTCAGGTACACAGAGACGGTGGCCTCTTGGATTGACGTCATTCAGGTCCATCCCAGAGTGCGGCGCACACCCGGTGACTGTAACAGTGGATGTAGACATCTGAAAGTTTTGCACTGTGGGGATACAAGATGACGTCAAACCAGAAGGAGGAGGAAGAGGCCGAGCAGCTCCATTTTTCAGGCTCTTTCAGCTTGTGCTAACTCACCATCGGTGCTCCACAAAGAAAGAAATAGATGTTGGTTTTCTTCTCAGTCCAAAATAATACCAAATATTAATTATCACACACACGTTTTTGCCTGCGATTGTGACCTCAGCTGTGATTTTTGTCCATTCATCCGTTAGTGAAATTCGATATCCAATAAACCACTGGTCCAATTTTGACAGGGATGAGTGATGTGTCTTGCCATTGATAATGCAAAATTCTGCTGATTGGGATGATTCGATTGCAATGACCTGAACACTTTGTATGGTCTACCTTGTTTGAGCTGTTTCCATGAAATAATGTGCAAACTTGAATCTATCCATCCATTTTCATTACTCGCTCATCTTAATCAGGGTCACAACTGGGATAGAGGCTGCCATACTTGAATTATATTATTGGAAATAGGTTTCATAAAGATACACACGTCCCACCTATTAGATTTCCCATAAATTAAGACTTTGCCTCATAATTGAAATTTTAATTATTGTTACTGATTTGCCCAAAGGGGGTGATGCAACGTCTGTAGCAGGCAACGTGTTTAATGTTGGTGGTGTTTCATTGAACTCTGTATCTGTGTTCACATATTGATGAGCACAAATAATTACCGATGCTTTTTATTTAGCCTGATCAAAAAGAGTAGAAGTCGAAACATCCCTATCAGTAGGAGGGCTGGTGAATCATCTGGAAGCAAACTTCAAAGACTTTTTGTAATGACGAGGAGTGGAATAGTTAAGGCAGGCCTCAGCTTTATAATGGTCACGGCAGTGTAAAACAGGAAATGATTGTGTGTGTGCGTGTGTGTGTGTGTGAAAGAGAGAGACAGAGAAAGAGCTTATCAAATTAACAAGTATTACACACTGTGAGTCAAATGAAAGTCACAACGGGATATCACTGGTTTGAGAGAACAAAAGCTTTTGCTATATTTGTACGCACCTCCACTTTCAGAAAAAGATATAACTAAGGATGGTTTTGCAGATGGAAAAGCGGCCCTTTGTAGATCAATAAGTGGAATACGGCTCGATAAACGCCCTGGTTTCACTGCGATTTCTGGGTCTGCACATGCCCGAAATGCACACATATGCTTATGTAAAGCACTTTTGAGTGAAAGCATACACCAAATGGCATATGTTTAGCAGCTGACATGAAGGAAGGCAAATCATGTAACCTGAGCCTCTCAAGGTGCAAGTGAAACAAGAATATTGTCAGTTTTAGAAAATACTCAGAATAATTAGGGACTAATTGGATTTCTGGAAGTGTTCTTCACAAAATGACTCACTGGGCTAAACACTGTTGAGGGTGATGATAACACCGAATTCATGAAGGAAGACATTTTCTTTTTCTTGTTTAATGATCACCTTGTTATGAATTGGAATTAAGAACTCATTATTCTCAACCAAAAAAAAAAAAAGAAAGAGAAAAAAAAAAGCCCAGAGATTGAAAGTTGCCATTCTACAAAAGATGAAAGAAGCAGGAGACATAAGCTATTTAAGAAAAAAGAAAAAGAAAAAAAAATTGCACTGGAAAGCCGTAATCAGAAGAAATGGAGCAAAATGGTTTTTATGTTCTCATGCTCAAAGAGGATATCATGCAAGTTTGAGATTTCTGCCTCCCTGAGTTAACCAGATGATTACATTAAACAAACAACCATGATGGGGCTGGTGTCAGCCTTTTCATGGCCTCAGTTACTTTGGTACCTCAGTGCAATTTATGTGACTTCATCCCAATGATTTGACATCATTCAGCTGGAAAAAAAAAATCTGGTTTTGTCTGTTTTGCCTCTTAGATTTGAATGTGCTCACATATTAAATGCAGGTAGAGTGCAGTGCATGACAGATATACACAGCCTGCTGTCCTCTATTGCTTGAACCCTCATTTTACACTTTCCTTAAGTTTGAGCAGCTTTCACACACTTCAAAGATTCTCATATCGGACACACTGGAAGAATAAAAATCCCTTGATGTGACAACTACTGTACAACTCGGTGTGTTTTGTAGTCTTTAAATACTAACTAGGGAAAGTTCATATCGTAATGTAAACGTTTGTGTACAATTAAAACTATTAATTCATGTATGGCAGACAAAAAAGACATATGAAAGTATGTACAAACTTTGATCTGGTTTGCACCCACTGCATCATGAATTTTGAATTCTGTTTTGATTTTGAATCTCGTTCACCGGATAAAACAGAAATGAATTCAGTTAAGTTGTATTACATTAACAGTGCAATGAAAACGCAGTGAGTGATTCAGTGCTTTATGAAGTATTTTGAAGTTGTAAGTCTGAGATGGGTATCTATTATTTTTATTCTTTATTTTACCTTTGCTTCCATGGTTACTGTCCACCAGGAGGGGGTCAATAAAGTTAAACCTTGAACCTTGTTGCAAGATGATAGTGGACTTTTCCACATTTTTACATTCTCCCAGACAAAGGAGCCATCACCCTTGAAGAATGGGGAAAATGCTGGAAATATATGGCTCCGGGTTTCCTGTAGGAATTAATTACGTAACCTATTGTAGCATGCCTCAAAAGTTCACGGTGCATGAAAAACTTAATATGCATGGCCTTCACCTTTACAGGCTCATAAAATTATAGAGTTGTGCTTAATTTTTTATTTTTTTTTATAACGTGCGAGAAAAAAAATTATTAAGACTGGCATATGTTAATAACATTCTACGTGGGAGAGATTTTAAAAATTTGGGTTTGATGTTCACTCACAGAACAATGGAAAGGTCAATAATATTTTTTAATACTTCTCTAATGATATTTCACATTCTTACACTCCACCTTTAAATTGGACTCCGTGGGTAGCCTTGATATTAAAACTGTGACAAAATTCAGAAGTGGCCCACGTTTAAGTACGTTATTATCTGGGTCTTCCTCCAGCCATACCACCATGTATGATATAGTGTGATTTCCTGCTGCTTTGAGGAACATTTTGCTCTAATTCGGAGACACTATTGTCACTCACACATTGGGATTATGGAGCTATTGTATACTGATCGTTGATTTTTTTTTTTTTTTAATCTAGCCATGGTGATATAGCTCATGAGTAATCTTCTTTGAGCTAGTAGTCATTACTAGTCTGCTAGAAACCTACTTGTCTTACTGTAGTAGTCCAAGTCTGATGTTGAGATTTATTAGGACGTATTTTCATTCAGTTATGATTTATTTAATTTCCAATGGACAGAAATGAAGGTAGTCCATGGCTTTCTAGGTCAGACTACCTTCATTTCTACATTTCAGCTTATTTTGCCAGGTACCTGCATTAACCTGCATTAAAATGACTGAGGTGTGCAGACGTTCTTTTGCTTTTGGCTGTTATTTTTCACAAAGTGGAAACAAAATCTGCCACTTGGTTGAGATCCATCTGGGGTGTTTTGATGAAACTTCTGTCTTTCAACATAGCACCACTTGTTTCCAGAGATTTAACCTAAAAGCAAGCTGCATTTGAATCAAAACATGTGAACTGACCCCACCCAGTTGGTGTAATTGTTCAATAAAGATGCGATTCCTCATATTTTCCCATATATCTTCACCGCGCTGTCTGTGTCTATCATAAAAAAAAACAGTCTAAATTGAATATGGAAGAGAGGTGAAATGGCCGCAGTTTGAAAAGCGCAGTCTCTATATGCACATGTATGAGCTGGAGTGATGAAGTCAGGGCTGTGCATGTTCTCAGGCCAGGGCAGGTCTGGCAGCCCTGCCTACTACTTGATTAGGCCACTCTGACAACCCAGCAGCCTGGTAAGGTCAAGCCCTACAGAGTGTCAGAGAGGTGGGATGATGATGTATTTCTCTGATGCCTCTGTTTTTCACCTCTTGACTTTGTTGTTTTTCTCCTTTGCGTCAGTGTCAACTTTTTGCCCATCTGCTGGGGACGTGTCTGCCGTCAGAGCTGGACGGTCAAACAGTTAACCCTTCACACGCCTGCGGTGCCGTGGTGAAAACGTCTCCCGCTCTCTGTTTTTTTGGTTGCGATTTGGTTGTCTACAGCACTAAATTTAATGCACACCGAGGAGGGAATTTGCTGCATTTTTAGTGAAGGCATGGTAATTGTTTTCAGACATCACAAATTCATCCCACTATCTGTATCTACTATAATATAGCATATTGAACGTGAGATTATGCATTGATGCAAAATAGCAATGACTGTATTTCAACTATCCTTTTAACTGGCAATGGTTAGTGCACCCTGAGTGTCAATTTGTTAGAAAATTTGAAGACTATCTAGATGAAAGCCTCCGTTTTAAAATACATTTGTCTTTTTTATGGGACTTCAGAAATCTGTTTTGCAATGGAGGTCGTCTGAAAGACTAAAATGAACAGTTTCTCTCTAAACCTCTCAATATCCATTTTAAATGAAACGTTGTTACTGTTTGCCTCACTGTTCATTATGTCTACAATATAAACTATAACTCCTGTCCAAGCAGCCCTCTATCTGATAACTTCACTAGCATTCAGCTGTGAGTTTGACTTTCAGCTCTGATTTTGTAAAAGAATTGCTACATTTTTAAAAATGATGGTCATCTCACATTAGAGTGAATAAAAAATCAGCTTGGTCAAAGCTTAGCATGCAGTTTATGTGTGCATGCAGGTAACAATGTTAATAGTGCAAGCAGCGTGTCAGCTCACGCAGTCTGCATTTATGCAACATGAAGCTATAGAAATAACAAAAGAGGCATTCAGAGATGTACTCTTTTCCAGCACGACTGCAGGTGCCTTAGGTGACAAGAGCTGCTGTGATTCTGATGTCTTGCCCTTAGCTAATAGTCCTACGGTATGTGCTCCTGCTACTGTAGAGGTGTCTCTTGTTGTTAGCATAAAATGGTGGGTATTTCAACTGATAATGTTGCAGACATCGCTGGATAAGACACATCAGGGAATTGTGCATTTTCAGTGTGACCTCGGACATATCTGCCATTAAGTCTGAAAACAAAGGGTTAGCCTCAGCCACACACAAATATAATATATGAACATGTAAGCCCCTGTACTAGAGAAATGTTACACTACACACACACACACATACAGTATATATACATACATATGCATACACACAAACACACATGTATATACACACATACATATGTATATGTAGGATAAATAGATAGATAGTACTGAACAGTTTACATGTACTGAACATATATATTTAACTTATATATGTGAACATATGAAAACAACATGTTGCCCTTACATGGTCATGTGAGTGTCTTATATAACAGTGGCAAATGGTGACTCAAAAAATGCATGTGTTGGTAATACATGTGAGACACATGTGCCCATACATCAAAATGGGTCAAATTTGAAGATGTTTTATGTATGGGTATTAATTAGGGATATATGTGTGGGCATCTCCAATATGCACATACAGTAGATCACATGTCCATATAAGGCACAAAATGAGAGACTAGAACATAGGGGGGAAAAAAACTCACACTGTTGAAAGATTGCATGGGAAAATACCACAGAAATGCTTGTTATAACTTTAAAAACTGCTTAATCACCATTATTTGTCAGATAAAGTGACTCAGGACAACACAATAGGATGTGGTGTCAACTAGATTTCTCTCCGTCTGCCTCTCGGTGCTGCTGTGTCTCTGCATCAGCGTCTCTGGGTATACAACACAGACAGAAATAGGGAGGGAGAGGAAGAGGGCTGTGTGTTGTATGTGTGTGTGTGTGTGTGTTGTGGCGTGTTGGGGGGTAGCGGTGGGTGGAGCACTGTATGTGTCTGTGCTCAGGTGGCAGATACCCTAGGTAAATCATTTCAGATCCATTTATTCAGAAGCCTGTGTGCAGACGACACCTGCACAGCGCTGCCAAAGAAGTGCCACAATGTCAGCGACTTCGTTTGCAGCTCTGACCCTCCGGCTGGTGTGTGTGTGCGTGTTTGTGTGTGTGTGCTTGTGTGTGTGTGTGTATATATATATACTGTATATGTGTGTGCAGGTGTTAGTATTCTTTTAACGTGTGTTACCCTGAGAAAGGGTAACCTCTTTGTTTCTGTCTGTGTTAGGCAGGTAGCTCAGTCAAATGTGTGTTAGTCACAGAGAGAAATCACTGCCAGGGGAAAAGGGTGGAATCAATTTTGCTGTCATTTGAATAGCTGGGTTACTACTGCACTGACCATCAATTCAGATTTTAAACCTAGCGTCACTCCCATGTATTGCACAGAATGAAAATTAAGGATGAATAGTTGATTTAATTACTTTAATGAACAACATGACGCTACAAAGGAGATTTATTTAGCTCTTAAATAGCAAATTAGTAAAAAGAAATGTCCGAGATCAAATTAATGGTATTTTATAGTCATGATTAATTTAGATTTTTCTGATGTGACAGCTGTCTAATCTGTCTTCAAAGCCAGCTTGTTTGCGTGTATCAATTTTACGTTGACAGTCAGTTGTGACAGCTGTAAAGTGTTCTTGAAAAAGCGCCCGACGTGGACACTCAAGGCAGCCAGACGAAAGATTTGCACGCTGTGATGTCTGTGTGTCAAATTACTTATCTCACTAAGCATATGCTGCCACTTCAGAATCATATACTTCAAACGGCGGGCCTTCAAAAGCGTCAAAACGGAATGTCTTATTCAACACATCAGTCATGTAGCCACCAGCAAAATGAGGGACATGTCATTTGCACTCAACAAAAAGCTTCGGAAGACATTTAAAGACACTCTTGATGACTGTTTCAATTTGGAGAGACTGTTAATGATATCGCCTCGGCTGCCTTTTGCATTTTCTCTTAAGACACAAGTAAACGACAGAGAGGGCTTAGATGTTCACTTCAGCCAAAGCTCTGCCACTTATTAATTTGAATCCTGAAGACAATTACTAATTCACTGCCGTAGCCATTACTGACTCCCCAGATTTCTGGCTTTTTATAATGAGCCAATCCCAGGGTCAATTTAGTCTGCAACTAATGACAAAACATATAAAATAATGATTCCCTCTATCAAATCAGCACAATGGTATTGTATCCGTGACCGAGTCCCATTTTTATTTCATAGGCCTAAAGTGAAATTTTATGAGAAAAAGTAACAGAAAATCCTTGCCAAACAATGCCCACTGTGGTTTCTCATCCACTGTTTTCTTTTATTTGACCCCCCTCCCGCAACACACACACACACACACACTGACACTCACACACGCACACAACACACCACAGTCCTTGAGCTCCGAGCAAATATCCCACTTGGTTTGTACTGTGCTGAGTGTTACAGAGGGCTAAACTATTTCATTGCACTAATTGGCCAGTGTCATTCCTGACGTTTGGATAAACAGAGGGAAAGAGGGAAAGCTGAGACAAATGGTGGCTAATTAAACTGGTGTATGTGTGTGTGTGGTCGTGTGTGTGCGTGTGTGTGTGTGGTGCAGGGAGAAATCAGCTGACAAAAAAAATGTAATGAAGCACAACTTGACAACAGCAGCCCTATCCCTCGCAATGGAGACGTACATAAAAAAAAAAAAGCGTCCTGCTTTCTTTGAAATCCTCAGCTTCTCTCTAATTGGGTTTCATTCAGCCCTGTGTGAGGGAGGAGTAGCGAGACAATGATCGGCCACATTTTAGTTAACAATTTTATTTTAAATTTAAGGTGAGCAGTTGTTTTTGTTGTATTAAGGCCAGAGGTTTTCCTTTCGGCAATTTGCTAATTAGGATGTTAATTGAAAATGTTTTCACAGTTCTGCTGCTGGCTGAGCACGGTCAGGTGTGCATCGTATTCTTGTGACATTATAGGTTCAAATCCCCTCCTCTCTCCCTCCAGCACATTCCTAGTGCTCCATTGTAAGCTGTCTAATAAAGCAGAAATCCAATAAAAACTCATTTTAAGGGTAAAAGGAGACGGAGGCTGGAGCGAGAGAGGTAAGGGAAGCAAAATCTTGAAATGAACTGAGGCCCGTTTGAACCCCCGGCCCACAGGGGACATTTGTTTTCAGAGGTAGCGTGCTGGCCCACTGCATCATCCCCAGGGAGATATCCTCCTCACCATTTCTCTACTCCTCTGCAGCGCTGTTTCACCTCGCGTTATAGCATTCTCCCCCGTCTGACTGTCTCACACATGTGGACATGTGCATCCTCACACACACACACACACATACATGTACAATCCCTCAAACCCTTACCCAGCCCCCCATCCTTGCCTCGCTCGCATTTGACCACTTGTCAGGGGATGTTTATGGGCCATTGTTTGCAGTGCTGATGATCATTGTCACCAGTTGATTCCATTACCCATACCCTTCTGATGGATGGGGCCCACCCTGACGTCCACTGATACGGGTGTCCTTGACCACTGGGGCAGACGCAATGAACGGAAAGGGGTGGTGGGGCGCAGAGATGGGGAACAATGATGGGAAGTTTGACTCTTTACTGGGAGTTAGCTCTTTTTTTTTATTCCATAGAAAGAATGCATTTTAATCCTCTAATTTTGTCGAGCTGCTTTGTGCCATCCAGAGATGGCAGATGGCATGAGGCAGAATTGTGGTAACCAATTGCAACAGTCAAAAGATTATTGTCTCCTTTTTGGCTGTGGTCTGGCTAGTGTCATGCCATCGCTCTCAGCTTTTCTACCATCTCAGTGAATTAATACAACCAATGCACACAAAAAATAGGAGTTTAAAATGAATGAAAGGATGAATTGTCCGGGAGTCACACATCACGTTTACCCGTTTTACACAGACGCACGATCTCACTACCGTCTGGGGCTTGGCACACTCGGCGTAAACGGGTTAATCAGCATTTCAGTCATGGTTCAGAACCGTGCAACAGGCCTGGGTAACTACCAGCTTCAGCTCTAATCTGCCTAAGTGTCAACAGGCCACACACTGACTTGCAAATGACTTGCAGAATTAATTGCAAATAACTCACCATCTTTTGGACTGGACCTGTATTCATAGTGTAGCTGTAATGAGAGACTGCTGGACAGGGGACATCAAAGAAAACACTGTGTTTCGATTGGTTTGGAAGATTGTGACACCAGTTAGCCTGGAAGTTAATCCCACATTAAACAAAACCCACGTAAAACCAGCTTATGTTGTGTAAAAATGGTAAAATAATACTAAATACTAAAGGGGTTAGATTGCATTTAACAAGTCTAAGGTCATGATGTAGGATCACTGAAAGACTGACCATATTTTTGGATGATGTGGATGAAGCGGTGTCGATGGTGAAAACATTTACCAGGTTGCCAGCTATCATCATTTTTCACGGAGAGGCACATCATTGATCACAATGATATCTCGCTGGAAGACCGTGCAGTTAAAGGGACGTGTTTAGCGACCTTCTCAAGCACTTTCCAAAAAATTGTCAGGCTAAGACTTACCATTATCATCCTGAACCAAGACAGATTCTGTTTATATCCCTCAGATCCGTCCCTTGTCAACCCACCCACGCCAGACAGATTACTCGGTTTCCTTGGGAAATAGCTTCCCTGGATAAGACAAAATATTGGTCTTAAAAGATACAAGGTCTGAAGTTGCCGTATCTGGTGTAAAAATTAGCTCCATTTTTGTAAAGTGTCTTAATGATTGTTGAGTCGGGCCATTGCTAAAACCATCATGTTATGCAACTTCACAACCAATAAAGCTGTTCAATTGTTTTGTTAAACTAATATGTGTGTGTCGCTTTTGAGACAATGCCCTATATAGTGCACAAAAAGCAGGAAAACCCAAGCCTACAATAAAAAAAAAAGCCATTAATGGCACTGCAATATGCAAAGCTATGGTAATTTTATGCATACTGTCAACCTACATAGTGGCTGTTCCTCGTTCATTTCAAAAGGTATGCCTGCAATTAGACGACAATTGATTGAAATCATTTGCGTTTTATGATTCTGTTACTTTTGAGGCCTGACAGGGTGTCGTACAATTCTATGACAGTATATTTTCACAGCATGGGGAGATTAACTACTATTATTGACCTTAATGCAAACCAACGGGCATACAATTCAAACAAACTACTCTCTGTCCTGGTGATTTGCATGTGGTGTGTCATTTACTATATTCCCTGATTACCTCATGATTTATGCTTTAATATAATGCGCTGAATCCTTTCAAAGCAATATGCATACCATACCTTTACAGTGACTTAACATGTCTGAGACAGAGAAAATTTGAAATGATAGTTTAAGGTGCTGTGGGGGTAGAGGAGTCTTATCAGTTAAGACTTGCTTTGTATGTAGGAATTTTTTTCCCTCTTCTCCTTGGAAGGCAGGGGCGCAGTTGATGAATTCTTAAGCAGATCTTGCTGATAATTGTATTTCATAACTGTCAGACGGAGAGGGACTGTCCGCTGAGAAGCTATTTGTGTCACTGCATCTCTCTCTCGCTCTCTTTCTCTCTCTACAGCCTCTTCAATAAAACTCAAATCACGACAGAGATTGTTAAGTCTACCTCCAAGATTATTAAATCCAAATGGAGAATTTATGGGTGACACTTCATAACAATTAATCTGAGATGCTTGATTAATAAAGTTCGCTTGCCCTCCTTCCCCCCTCTCTCCGCACCCTCCCCATCACTAAAGTTGTCCTGTTTGACTGGGATGGAGGAGGAGGGGAACAGACATACGGGTGGCAGGATGGTTGTCAGGGACGACATGAGTGTCATTCTTTTTGATTAATGGAGCATTGTGACCCCGCCCCTAACCCTCCTTCTTTCCCTGCATGCCCACTCTCACCTCTGTGAAGCTCCCCCAATAACAGGTAAAAATAGATGTGGGCCAAGTTATGTTCTCCATTTGGATTCTACCTAGACACTAAACCTGATAGGAATGAGATAGTAGAGGAGAGAGAAAGACAGAGTGAAAGAAAGGGAGAAAGAAAGAAAGAAAGACAGAGAGAGAGAGGGAGAAAGAGAGAGGGGAAAAAAGCAGGGAGAAAGACCTGCTACAGATTTTTGGAGAATGTCACCCACCTAACCTTGTCACCATGTTAAGTCAGCTGTGATTAATTAGTTGAGTGAGATTGAGCAATTAGGTCAGGAGTTTGTGTGTGTGTGTGTGTGTGTGTGTGTGTGTGTGTGTGCATGAATGTGTGTATGTGCATGTGTGTGTGTGTGCAAGTGTGCAGGTTCATGCATAACTTCTCAAAAGTATGAAATGTTCATGCTTATGCATTCCAACAGTCACAGTCATGTGCAGTCTAACATACACTTTAATTGCTTTTGATTTTTTTTTTTAATGTCGAGAAAGAATTCATAATAAATTGCGTGCAATTTATGAAAAGCCTTTCTCATACAGCCACGCTGTTTTTGCTAGGTATCGCATGAACTAAACTGACTTCGGCAAAAATTTGTGGTTTGGAAAAGGTTCAGTGGTTTAGTATCACAGAGCCGTGGCTGTAGATTAATTGGGAAGAATCTGGAGATAAGAAAACCTTAGACAAATCCTCGAACCAGTAAAGGCTTACAAAAGATCATATTTAACAGTGATGGCTATATATTTTCCTTTTTGCAATTAAAGAATCCCTCTGTGTAATTTAATGCTTCTTTTCAAGTGTCGGGTCCCCTGAGACTTGGCCTGTAGCTATGCCATCGCTCTTGGTGATTATCATTAATGAATGTCGGCGAGGACCATCCCTCAATGTGACTAGGGAGGAAACACAAGCCCTAATTAAAGGTTCCTATTCATAAATATATGCCTCAAACTGCATGGATCGACCAATGCTGCGCACACAAGTCATTTTAATGTCAGAAAAGCACCTTTTTTAAAAGCATTTTCTCCTTTTATGTACACTACACCAGCAGCAATGACAGATTTTTGCAGACAACCCTGCAGCAACGGATCTATGTAATTTGAGATTCACAGACTACAATTTGGGAATGAAGCTCAAGATTAAGACGGACTAATATGACATTCAAATAGTTGATGAGCAAACACGACTGCTTGCTATTCTGTGTCACTAACATTATAATAGTTTTTCTTGCAAGTAATGCCAAAGATACAATCTCTACCTTTGATTGCACAAGCTTCTAAGGAGCACCAAAAAATATTATGTTGAGAAGCCATCCAACATCCAACCCCTATTTTACTATCCACGGATTTAGCAAAGGGAAATATTTAGCACATCAAAATCATTTCATGTGTCCTGATATAAAAATAATAATTTTAATTGCCCTAAATACAGAATGACAAGAAAACTCTGCTCATAACAGCAAGTGGTCGTACTGTCACATCAATTTCCCAGACAAGGCAAGTGGTAATTGTTTCTGAATCTCATGTGAAGGGGATAATGTTAACATTTAGGATAATATTGAGGCTGTTCTGTCTGAATGTTTTGTTGCTTCGCGGGGCTCAAAAAGTGCGGTGGAAAAGAGCCGGGTGAGACAAACATTTGGCTGCTTCCCTTTCCTCCTTAATGGCTGAAAAATGCTAATTGGAGTGCACGTGTCAAAGAAAACAAAAGGCAAGGGAGGAGGAGAGGGAAGGAGTGTGCATGTCAGAAGGCTGGTATTTTGAAACGTGAAATATGTCACTTTATTCAACCAAGCTAGTAGAGGTTTAAGCAAGGTTGTTCCGGGACCCAGGGAATCTCTTTCACACCGCCTGTGTTACCAGGCAGGTTGTGTGTCTGCATGTATGTAATGCAGCTGATCTTAAAAAAAAAAAATTAAATTAAATAAGAAATAGAATGCCATATTGACAGTTTCTTCCCCCTAAACTGTCAGGAAAAATGGAAAAAAGGGCTGCTCTTTCACCACCACAGCTTTCTAAAGCTACTCTCTGCTTAACAATTATTATATAGTTCATGTAAACAAACTCAAGTTACTTCCTCTCCTTTTAGTTTTTAGCTTTTCCACAACTATGAAATGAAGCCTTGAATCCCTCGGAGACTTGAATCCCATAATAAACTTGCATCTGTCATCGCTGCGCAGCATTTCATCAGATTCTTCGTCCAAACTGACTGAAATCAAAAAGCCCAGGCGGGGATTACAAACCTTTAATTGCATTGTCAAATTTACAGCAACATATCATTTTAAGTCCACACATTAAGCAAGTCAAGGAAAAGTAAATCTCTATAAAATATCAAAACCCCTTTCTCTCTATACTTATAGTTGGCATTTTAATTATGCAGTCTTATCTGATAGATGTGGAGATATAGCTCGTGTCAAAGTATGAGCTTCTTTTTATTAATTTTTATTATATATTCTTATATTCGGGCTGTCAATGAGTGTCTGGAATCTGATAGGACCCATCATTGATTGAAGATTACTAAAGATTATGAAGAGTAGCATTATCGTGAGCTGTACGCCTTTATCACTCCAAATGTTAACTTATTTGAATGACATTAAGGGAAAAGAGTAGACTCTGATTCAGTCTAACAAGTTTGGGAGTGCACTACATTGGCTTCAGATTTGTGCAAAAAAAAAATTAAAAAGTGAAGTGATCATACAGGCTTGCAAAAAGCCTGTATGATCACAGAATCCTGTTAGCAAATTTGTGCCTTACTTGTACCTGCATACCAGATCAAAATAACTTGAGTGGTTGGCCACAGGCTAAAATACGCAATTGGACATTTATTATTTACTGATGAGAACAAGTAGGCATTAACATCTAGGTGTTATCTTATGACAGTGTGTATTTACATGCTTTGCCATTAGTAAGTTAAGTAAAATACTGCAAATTCAATGGCAACAGATTAGACTAGTTAGAACAAGATGCCACATGAACAACACAATTTGATATATAAAACACAACATTTGGACAAGGGGTCATATTCTGGATGCCCTGCAGTAAATCAGCCTTTTATTTAATTAGTTTGTAAAAAATAAAATTATTACATATTGCAAAGCTGGTACACAAATTTGATAGCATTGTATTGCTGAAGCAGTTCTTTTGCAAGAATGGAGCTGACTGCTGTTTGATATGGTTATGAGAGAAGGCCTGTGGTAGTAAGGATGATGATGATGATGATGATGATGTTAACTTGGAGGAAGATGAGGATAGATGTAGTGCTTAAGAGGATGAGAGGGAAATGATGAAGAAGAGGAAATAGAAGATTAATGTGATAATAATACCGTAATAGGGTGGTGCTTTTGGTGGTGACGGGTCCAATCAATCAATTCCTCTTTTTCTTTTTCATTTATTAACATATACTAACTTTTTTTTTTGTTCCTTAGTTGTTGTTTTTCTTATTGCGGCACGACCCTGTTGGACCTGCATGTAGGCCTACCGTATTGTAATTTACTCAAAGTTGTCAATAATAGGTGAACACAGCAGTCACAAACCTCAAGGCATGACTTTGATTTTATTTAACTGTACATTTACAAAAATTGTCTTCCATAATAAAATGGCATATAGAAAAAGGCCAGAAAAAGTAGCCCAAAAGGAATTGTAATGCAATAGAGAGCTCATATAATTTTATGCTGAAATGACTAATGCAACTTATAAACATAGTAGCCAACATAATGCATTGCATGACACCTCACATGTACATAATATTATTCATATTAATGTTATTCATACATCATTAAACTTAGTGAATTACTTTTTTGGAAAATGATGCGTTAGCTGTATGTGACATGTGATGTATGATATGCGCTTTTTGATTAATGTCATCCCTGTTATTTTATTCCTACAGCATATGGAAGTCATGCAAAAAAGAGACATATATTCAGTATTATTTTCATGTAAAAAAGGACAATTTTCATAAATGTGTTTGTTATGATTTGGTTATTTAATTTTGGAATGAGCAGCTTTTTCAAACCAGGTCCCTCACCTGCACTGAAACCCCCCCTGGACACGATCTGTGTGGAGTACGATCCTGTGCATCTCACAAAATGACTTCTCTTTAGGTGGTCATGTCAGTCGACCTAGAAAGACAAAAGAAAGCAGAGAATAATGTATGCAAATGTACATGGAGTCTACATGGATAGTCTCACATGCTCTGAGGGAGTGTCTTTACTGGGAAGAGAAGGGACACAGTGACATAAAACCAGGATGGCATGTCATCATGCTGTCATTGTGGCACATTATGAGGAAGAGGTGCTTCATATACACAAGG
>OMLB01037187.1:29592-40414 GCA_900302555.1 Myripristis jacobus | reverse complement strand
TTAGTGCAGTCACAGCCAAAATACTAAACAAATCCTAAAAAAGCCATTAAAAACTTAAAATTGATTGGCTCCATAAAAATACATGAGAAATTTTGGGTATTGGGTCATTTTGGTACCAGTGATGAAGGTCGTTCTTTTTATTAAAAGACACAATTTTTGTTGCCAACCTTGGTGTCTATATAAAGCCAGCATATTTGAAAGTTCTTCAGACACAAAAATGGCTAAAAAAAGGAACCTAACACAGGAAACACGCCTGAAGATAAAGATTAAACTGTCAGGAACTTAGTTTTGTTAGTTTTTCTTGTAAACAATAAACAAAAAGATATAATTTGTATTTGTTTATATCTGTCTAATGCAGCCACACCTTTTGAAACACAAAAAAGATTTTTCCACAAATATTTCATGATAATATTTGAGATTGTGAGATTGTGTAAAATTTTAAGGGTGTCCGAAAACTTTTTTCCACCACTGTATATGGGCATAAACTGTAAGATTTAATGGTCATATTTTTGTGGTATCAGCCGCAGAATATCATGGCAGATTGTGGAAGTAGTTACCAAGAACAGTGGGTGCCAGATTGTGAGTGCTCTCCTCAACTCAGTGTCCAACAAGCTATCTTAAACTACAGTCCTTTAGTTGCCATGCAGCCAGTACCCCTTTGGGGTTTCCATGGTAATTCATGTGCCCTATAGTGACATTATGCTAATTGATTTCTTTTTACTTAAGGTTTTACCGCTGTTGCATTATGGCCATTTACAACTGTTGCAAAGTGTATACCGAAGTAAAATTTTGAAAAGGGAATTTCATTGAAAAGTTGTGGGGACAATTTAATATAGATTTGTTATTAGGCACCAGTGGTAAACAGTCTCCAGTCTTGCTATTGGGAGTGCCTCAACCAATCAGTTAAGTAAGTACTGTGTTGTAAGTTTCAGGATCATAACCTAAACTATACATATATGAAAGAAGTGAGATTATCTGTTTGTACTTTACAGCTTTGATGTCTGTGTGGATAGGCAGAGACAGACATTTTGGGCAGAGATACTGGACAAGTAGCAAAGCAAGGTCAACATCCAGACCTTCAAGCGCATCTAAAATATTCACTTCTCAGCAAAATTCCACAACAAAATAGATACTTCCCTCAATATATTGTGTGTGGTATTTATAGGCTCTGCTGTGGGATTTTCAAGGGGAGACGTAGTCCCAGAACACAGAGACTATTGTTACAGAATTACAAGAAAGGCTTTAAATAACTTTTGATCTGCTGCAGTCTCAACAAAGCATTCTTACTCCTGGCACGGTGTGAATGCAAGGCCATTTCATTCTCATAAAAAACAAGAAATATTTCCTTGGTGTTAGTGGGTTTACATATGTGACTGTGAGTTTAAACTTCATGTCTGGTCATGCAAGACCACAGCACATGCTGCAGGATTGCTTAGACACATTAATACATTTTCTATTATGGAAAAACATGCTACCAGTCTGGCGCTTTGCAGGATTAACTCTTAGCGCTTTCTAGGATCACACACAAGCTGCTATATAGATTGATTTTCGTGCCAAACGAAATTCCGTTGTATTGGGGAAAATAAAAATAAATGTTAGCAAAAGTACAAATCTAGACTTACATATATATACATACACACACACACACACACACACACGGAAATGCATGCACACACGGAAATGCATGCAC
This sequence comes from Myripristis jacobus, assembly GCA_900302555.1. Lineage (NCBI taxonomy): Eukaryota > Metazoa > Chordata > Actinopteri > Holocentriformes > Holocentridae > Myripristis > Myripristis jacobus. The sequence goes on along the minus strand of OMLB01037187.1, from coordinate 38,724 downwards.
ACACATATGTATCTACAAACCTGTACATGTAAATTGTGTTTGTGTGTGTTTGACTATGTGGCTCTGTGTTTTCAGATGCTGCCAGAATGGTCTGGTATCAGTCTGGACGGTTCCACAAGACACCTCCGGCTTCCCAGAATCCAGCTCCTCTGGCTCAGAGGAATGGTGGGAGAATGAACCAAAGCCTAAATTCAAGGTTTGATGTTATTTTAGTCCTGTTACTGATGATATTACTAATAACATTCTCACACAGCTACATACATTCCTACACCTAATGGGAAGAACAAATGCAGTTAGCCGGCTTAATGTCAACTATAAGTTCAGTCAGGGAAATTCAGACAAGTATAAAGATGTAACTGATGTTAATTAAGTCAAAGATAAAGGCTTGCTGCAGACCGCCCAAGCTTTTGCGGCAGCCGTGAACCATGAGAGATGATGCACAAACTTGTACAAGACAGGGGTCCTCATTCATGTCTATAAAGCAATGTTCCAACGTTTTGGGCAAAGTACCCTTTTGGTTCGGTTGCAGTGGTTATCATTTCATGTTAGCTTAGCATAAAGACTTGAAGTCTATGGGATTCATTAGCCTAGCTCTGTGAAAGTGAGAAAATAGCCCTCACAGAAACTCCAAAGCTGTCTTATTTACACAGTGTATCATGTGTACTTGAAATATAGGTCCAAAAAAAAGTTGTTTTTGTTGTTAATTTGGCTGGATTTTCCCAAACCATCAGTGGTGGCAAATCACTGCAATACACAGAAGACTAAATGTGTTCAATGGTTATAGTTTCCCCATCTAATCATTCTTCTAAAACGACTCTTGTGTTTATTTTTAAAATTTTTAAGACATGTATTTCAAATACACATGATACACTGTCTAAATATAATAAATACAGCTTTGGAGTTGCTGTAAGGTGTATTTTTTTCCACTTTGAACTGCTAAAATTTGTTTTATATTACAGTAAGTCACAATATATAATGCAACACATGTATTGTGCACTGCTGAAAACTGTAGCAGGCTTTACAGAGGAGAGTGACCAGTTCATCTTCCCTTCCACAACTGAGTTATTATGTTTTATTGTTACAGCAGTTTATGCGGTGCTGCCTTTTTTTTTTAATATTGCTGGCCATGTGTTTTTTTTACCATGTGGATTTTTACCTCTTTAGGTTGCGTACTTGCTTTATTAAGAATGGCCTTATTCTTCTTGTTCAGATCGCACTGGAAAGGATCACCTGATCAGTTATATTCATGTGTAAATATTTAACAGTTCCACAAAAAAAATCTGTTGTAGGGGGAACTGCAAAAAAGGGGCTTAAAATTACTAAAGGCATCCCTCATCCTCCACCACCATGATTTTTTAATTTCTTTTGCATTTTATGAAGTGACTAGAGGATTTTTTTGCTTCCAGACCCTGCTTATTTCTGATCCTGATTTTATCTATACTGTCTGATCTCTATGTATGTACAGAGAGAGTAAAAAATGATCTATAAATGGTTATACACAAAGTCTAGGAGACATGCTAGGAACATACGTTGGACAAGATCCTAAATGTATTTCAACAAATACAGTGCTATTTTCTGCTTACTTCTACTTACTTTTGACCTGTGTGTGCGTGTTTGGCCAACAGTGTTCCCGGTGGTCAGAAGAGGGAGCCTTTTGTGTTTTCCAGCTGAAGGGCCACATCACCCCAGTGAGGACTGTGGCCTTCAGCCCTGATGGCCTGGCCCTAGCATCTGGAGGAGTAGGAGGTCTCATGAACATCTGGTCCCTGCGGGTAATACACACAAACACAGATGGAGGATAAATATGCACAGAGGCATACTATAGATAGACACACAGATACACCAATGTATGGGCAAAACATATAATTTTCCACTCAATTCGCTGTGTGTGTGTGTGTGTGTGTGTGTCCGTCCAACAGGATGGCTCTGTGCTCCAGACAGTAGTAGCTGGGACAGGGGCCATTCAGAATATAGTCTGGATCCCAGATGTGGGTGTCTCTGTGTGCTCCAACCGGTCAAAGGTAAGACTGTCACTGTCCAAACTCAGCTTCTCACCACTTCTTACAATCTCATATTTCCCATTTGGTTCATGTATCCATGACTGTGGCCTCCTCAGTAATATAATAATATTTATTTAACTACTAGGTAGTCTGCTTCATCTGTATGTCTTTGTGTGTGTGTTTCTGTGTGTGTGTCCCACACTCCAGGATGTGCTGGTCGTTAACTGCTCCACAGAGTTCATGGCATCCAACCATGTGCTGGCCACTTGCCGCACAGCTCTGAAGAAGCAGGGTGTGGTTGGTCTCAACATGGCACCCTGCATGAGGGCCTTCCTGGAGAGACTGCCTGTCATGCTGCAGGAGCAATATGTCTATGAGAAGGTGGGAGGATTTTTTACTTGCTACTAGCCCATGGATATATCTGTTGCGTAACAGCATTACAAGAGTAACTTATAACAAATCAGAACAGAGGCGTAAAGGACCATACTACTGATTTTGGATGTTTTTATCTACATCAGTTATCCACTTCATTCCCCATAATTAACAAAATGAAAAGGCATTCTTATTCTTTTAAGCAATAGCCACTTGTTTTTGAATTGATTTCGTATTAGGCTGTGCAACTTAAATATTTGACAAGAGCCTATAAGCAAGTTGTAAGGAAAGAAATGCAGAAAAGTACAGCTTAATATGAGCCACATTTTCAAGCCAACCCGTTCTTTGCCTGAAAAAGTTTGTCTGAATCAAATCCCTGTAAGATAATGACTTTTTCTCAGCTTGAGTTTGACTGGAAACCAAAACTGGCATTAATTAATTTGTCCCCCAGATGATGATCTCTTGCTGAACAGTTTCCCCCTCATAATCCTATAGCTCTGATACAGACGTATGAGAAGATAGGAATCACCAAGAATCAAGAGGTCCGACTGCTATCAAATACATTTAGATGCCCAATAGTTTATTGTAATCAGACAGGCCAATGGTTGCTAGGAGCAGACTCCCAGCTCTACCCGCAAACAGTTAACAAAACATAAATAAATAAATAAGATTGTGTCTTCCACTCAGCTGAAACCCTACCTGACAAAGCCAAAAAGTCAGAAATCAAACCTGAACCTATCTGAACCCACCAGGCATAAATGTCTCTACAACAGATGTAAATTTCACACTTCATCACAGAATATCTCCTGGAATACATTTAACATTACAGATTGATATTTATTAAGTAAGAGATTTCTATTTTGTTATCATTTAATTGGCATCAGTGGTAATTATTAGCTGACAATTCCCTCCCCCCTCATCTTCCAGCCCCATGTAGTATGCGGGGAGCAGCTTGTCCACAGCCCTTACATGCAATGCCTGGCGTCCCTGGCAGTAGGCCTCCACCTGGACCAACTCCTGTGCCGCCCCCCTGTGCCGCCTCACCTCCGACACTGCCCACCCGAGTCTGGCACAGCCATCTGGAGCGCCAGTGAGTGGGCTTGGCTGGACTGCTTCTCGACTACGGTCAAGGCGGCAGAGGCGCTGGCACGGGGCGCCACCTTCCCCGACTCCTTCTCTGTGCCTGATCTGGAGCCTGTGCCCAAAGATGAAATGGCTCTTCTCATGGTGAGGGAGGTTGTTCAGTTGCTCACATGTGCAGGTATATTTTAACTGTTAATACTTTACTGCACTTCATCATAACCTTTTATTTGTCTGTCCAGGATAACAGTAAATGGGTGTCTGGTATGGATGAACAGATCATGTCCTGGGCCACATCTAGACCTGAGGTAATTAGATTCATACCTTGTTTGATATTAGTCGCAGTAAATGGTTCACCAGACGACATAAGTTTTTACTAACTTTTTGACTACTGGTTGACAAAGGTTATTTGTGTGTGTGTGTGTGTGTGTGTGTGTGTGTTGGATGGTCACAGGACTGGCACCTTGGAGGGAAGTGCGATGTCTATCTCTGGGGTGCCGGGCGGCATGGCCAGTTGGCAGAGGCTGGCAGAAACATCCTGGTGCCAACCACTGCCCCATCCTTCTCTCAGGCACAACAGGTATAAACAACCACAGGCACAGTCATGTGTTTGGTTACTACATCTACCCATTGTTTTGAAATGCCAACCAGTTCTTGTATGTATTATAAAAGGATATTCTAATCAGTCGAATCACATCTGAAGGGAGGCTTTTTACCCAACCAGGGGGCATTTCCGGTGACACGTAGAATTGAGAGACTCTCCCTCCTTTGTCCATTACCACTGGCCCTATTTCTTTTCATCCCCTCCACCTGTTTCCACTTTGTCTCCTTACTCTCTTTTCACCATCCTCTGCCCCTGTCGTCCCTCCACTAGGTGGTGTGTGGTCAGAACTGTACCTTTGTGATCCAGCCCAATGGGACGGTGCTGGCCTGTGGGGAGGGCAGCTATGGCCGCCTGGGCCAGGGCAACTCTGATGACTTGCATGTCCTCACTGTCATCTCAGCTCTTCAAGGTGGTGCTGGAGATTTACTGTTATTACATATATTATATTTTCTATATTCTATATGTACTACATTACATATTTAATTAAAAATATGTTTGTATTTTATTTGTGTTCGCAAGTTAGTCTGCACCAACATATCTTACCCCAGTAGGCATAATGTGCATACATTTATTTATTATTCTATTTGAGCAGAAGTAAAATTACTGCCGTGAAAATCTGCTTCACTGAAAAACAGCAAATTTTTAAACATAAATTTAAAATGTACTTGAGTAAAAATTATCTAATAGAAAGTTTGGTTGCCTGTAATCTTTCCCATGGATGATGAACCTGCTGTTGTTATGACAGTAAAGTTACCCTCACACACCTGCATAGCTTTGATGCAGATACAGTATAAATTTGTTCAGTTTCTGATGCAGTCTTATCTAGAGCCTCCATAAAAATTGTACTCTATAATGGATGTGATTGAAATTGTAGCACAGTATGTCAGTAAAAAAAACGTACCCTAAGTAAAAGTAAAATGACAAACTAAAAAATATTTAACGAATTACAAGTACCCAAATTCATCCACCTGAACAACCTGGTTATCCCCTCTGGCCCTCAGGTTTTGTGGTGACCCAGTTGGTGACATCATGCGGTAGTGACGGCCACTCCATGGCTCTGACGGAGAGTGGCGAGGTGTTCAGCTGGGGGGACGGGGACTATGGCAAGCTGGGCCACGGGAACAGTGACCGCCAGCGGCGGCCCAGACAGATTGAGGCCCTGCAAGGAGAGGAGGTGGTGCAGGTTAGTCTGCCTCCCTTGAGGAACCTCAACAGTATATTATGAATGCAGGAGATAATGTAAAAGGGGATTCGTTCAGTTTTGGCAAAATGAATGATCACATTGATGACATATGACTTGGCTTTGGGACACCAATAGTAATGCAACATTATGCCACAGATTTGAAAATTCCCCTCTTGGTGCTTCCTAAATGATGGTCTGCATGATCAAAACTTTGCTCAGGTGCAAACAGTGTCATCTGTTCCTTTCCTCTGCTAGATGTCCTGTGGGTTCAAACACTCAGCAGTAGTGACTGCTGATGGGAAACTTTTCACCTTCGGTAACGGTGATTATGGCAGACTAGGCCTGGGAAACACCTCCAACAAGAAGCTACCGGAGAAGGTCACTGCTCTGGAGGGCTACCAGGTTGGACAGGTAGGACAATAAGCATCGTCTACAAACAGCAGCAGGAAAGGCTATACAACCTTTTTTCCAACCATTAGTGTGAGTGTTGGCATTGAGCTATTATAATGATACCCTCTTGCAGATTAGACCTCTCTTGAAGTTTTTGCTGAGGTTCTCAGATGATAGCACCATTAGTATTTTCAGACCCACAGACTGAGCTTTTGATTTTGTATCCTAATGTTGACAGCTTAGATATTTGCAGACTTTGGTGCAATAGCTGACTGAGGACTGCTCGAGGGCTACATTGACTCATATGTCTTCTTCAGGTGGCTTGTGGTTTGAACCATACCCTAGTTGTCTCCGCTGATGGAATGATGGTTTGGGCTTTTGGAGATGGAGACTATGGCAAACTGGGACTTGGCAATTCCACAGCCAAGTCCTCTCCTCAGGTATACACTTTGACGCTGAGAGGCTTGCTGCATTAAGATTGATATGTTGACCTCTTTAGCTTGTTATATACAAGCCTATTTTTGAATGCATGTAATGTAGTCTTCAAACGTTGAATTTCCCAGAAAGTGGATGTGCTTTGTGGAATCGGCATCAAAAAAGTGGCTTGTGGAACACAGTTCTCTGTGGCTCTAACCAAAGACGGCAACGTGTTCACATTCGGCCAAGGTACGCCATGGTTTGGTGTTTTGCTTTACGTTAAATGTGTACATCTTTGACCTTATAACTGAATATGCATATAATGATGAACAGACATTCAGAACCATAGAGAGTAGATTTGATTTTTGGGGAGTGAATGTTTTCATATTCACAGGCTTGTCTATTTCTCGGTTCTATAGAACTGCCCATAGATTTGTCATGCAGTTAGCATTACTAACAGTATTATTAACAATGTTACTGTTGTTAATGAAATGTTTTTTCCCCTTCTGTTTGAAGACCGCCTGATAGGCTTGCCAGAGGGCCGAGCCCGAAACCACAACCGCCCCCAGCAGGTGCCGGCTCTGTCAGGAATCCTTGTCCAGGATATCGCTGTGGGGGCTGAGCACACCCTGGTGCTCACCTCCACAGGAGACGTCTATACCTGGGGCAGTAACTCAGAGGGACAGGTAACCTACACACACACACACACACACACACACACACACACACACACACACACACAGAAAAGCTGAACCGCCTGCAAGGCTGTCAGTCATCCTGCAACACATGGGGCACCAAAAGCAAATTGTCAGTGACGTCAGGGGAAGTGTTATCTATAACCTTCTTCAGGCAGCACCAGTCTTATCTTGGGAGGTCTGGTGATTCATTCCAGTGATTCATCTGAGAATGATATCCTGCTCACAGATAATGTCAGGGATTTTCCTGAGCTTTCAAGCCCCAATCAGGGTTTTATTTTTAGTCAGCAACTGGTTCACCTGAGGTGAAAGCTGTTGGCATATTTTATCAAGGTTGTATTTAAGAAAGTAGGACCAGCGCACAACAAATGAATATCGAACTTGTGTTATTATATCCAGACTTATAGGTTGTCTAGGACATTTGAAAGAAAATGTATTAATTGTTTGTTCATAATGCATTTCATCATTTGTTTTGTATTTATTTTATTCACATGTAGTGCTGTCCTCATTATGAGGTTCTCATCAAGTGATTTCCCCATGTCCAACCTCCTGTTACAGCTGATCACTATCAAATAAGCTTATTATCGTCCGCAGGAAATAACTCCATTATGTGATTGCTATCTTCAGTGATTTGCAAATGGTCATTTTTTTATGATAGAGAGCCAGTCTGTCACTTGAAAATGGTGCTGTGGCATAAAGCACCCTTGTACCAAGCTAAGGCTATTACATAAAGAGTCTTGGATGCTTTTTTCCCTCAAATTTAAAAATTCAAATCTTATTATTTTTTATTTGTTTGTTATTTTTTAGAAGACAAAACATATCAACATAACAGAAGTTCAAATGGCCATGTTTCCCTCAAATCTGAGCATAACAACATGTGGCTCATAGGTATCTTAAAGTACCGCTCTATGTCATTTAGAAAGCGTTAGCTTATTTTAATGAACGGTACTATGTCATTTATAAAATGCTAGCTTAGGCGTGTGTTGCTTCACCTCCATGTTTTCTTCCACTCTGTGAAATGTGAAAATGACCATTTGCAGGGGCAACATTTAAAAATGTGACATCAAGCAAAAGATTATTTAAAATGAATCAAGTAGATGTAGATTCTTAATCAATAATGTAGATTTCTGTAGATTTTTTTCTTTGAGTCAGTTTGCTTTTCTTACTGGCTTTTCTATCCAAAATGTTTGAGGGTATGTTTGTTGACAGATACAATGTTTTCTAGCTGGGTCTGGGCCACACAAACCATGTGAGAGAACCTACGCTGGCGACAGCCCTGCAGGGCAAGAACATCCACCAGATCTCTGCAGGGCGCTGCCACAGCGCAGCATGGACCGCTCCGTCTGTCCCCCCCAGAGCACCAGGTTAGAGCCACACTGTTCTGCACATGAGACACACAGGCAGCGCCCCTTGCTGCTGCCATCTAATGGGTAGATACTTTATCATTTGGGTCAGATTTCCTACAGTCATGCTGGGACATGTAGTGAATGCCAGAGCAAGGCACAGCACATTGTTATGAGACGAGTCCCGTCATTGTTTGGTGAACAAAAGCTGAGGAATTTAATGTATTGTGAATGTCCATGAGCTGCCCTGCTTTTAGTCCCAGTTATTGTTTCAGCAATGGCTTATGAATGCAAAACATGTTTTGCATTCAGTAGTAGTAGGAAATAGGAAAATATGTGAGAGGAAAAAAACAATAAAGAAAAAAATATATATATATGGATAGATAGATAGATGAAAGTAAGATGCTGCTCTTGGCAGCTGCCACAAAACCCAAGGAGACCTAAACAGTATCTCTTGACACAGTATAGATATTTATTTCTTTAATTTTATTTTCATTTTCATTCATTTATTTATATACTACTTTGTCTGTATACTTCCCAAAAAGTGACTTATTCCCTTGGTGTCCTTTTGGATTTTTTTTAACATATTGCTTTTAAAACTGTGTGTTCTTATGTTCAAAGGAGCAACCTTGCAAGTCAAATTCCGTATACATGCAAACTTCCTTGGCTAATGAGGCACTTTCTCGCCCTGATTCTTGTGCCCCTCAGGTTCGTCGGTGCCTCTCCAGCTGGGCCTGCCCGTGGTGGTGCCTCCCCAGTACAGTGGTCTGAAAGAGGTGAGCATTGAGGCAGTGAGGGCCCGTCTCCGCCTCCTCTACCACTTCTCTGACCTCATGTACTCCTCGTGGAGACTGCTTAACCTCAGCCCCAACAACCAGGTAAACAAGGAATATGCATATACACACACGTTTTTCCCAAGCCCAGTCAGCCAAAACCATTCTGAGAACTCTTATAATTTGTTAATAATTTCTGTTGTCATAGTACTAGCCATCATTTGAAAGATTTTCAGACATTTTTTTTTTTTTTTACAGGGTTTTTTTTTTTTTTT
>OMLB01037187.1:18233-29572 GCA_900302555.1 Myripristis jacobus | reverse complement strand
TATACTGGATTTGTCCGTTTTTGCCATTGAATTTCAGCTTGTCCAACACATGAGATGGAAATATTTCATATTTGTAAAATTTGATACTGAATTCAGTCTTTTGCAGCAGCATTAACAAACTGTTACATTTTCAGTTTTAACTGTTTATATCAGCTTGGAGTGTTTTTGTCTTGAATGAACACAGTTTAGAAGATGCTGACAGTATTCTGCCATGTGAAGACTGTTCCACATGAGATCTGGCATTTACACCTACACTACTTGGCCTGATGGTGGTGCTATAATTAATCATCAAACTTTTAAACTCGAAAGGCCATAACAGCTACACCACTGGCTTAACTTTCTGAGGCATTATGTTACTGATTGGCTCAAGCGGTGCTAACATCTTTTATTATGGTGATATGGTTACTTTTTTTTTTTTTACTTCATTATGTAATGATTGAAAACACAACGCTGACTTTCCAGAGCTGCACCTCCCACTACAATGCTGGCACTTGGGGGATTGTCCAGGGTCAGTTGAGGCCACTGCTGGCTCCGAGGGTCTACACTCTGCCAATGGTGCGCTCCATAGGCAAGACCATGGTGCAGGGCAAGAACTACGGGCCCCAGATAACTGTCAAGAGGATCTCCACACGGTCAGTACTACATCGGACCCCGTGTGTGTGTGTGTGTGTGTGTGTGTGTGTGTGCGTGCGTGCGTGCGTGCGTGCGTGCGTGCGTGCGTGCGTGCGTGCGTGCGTGCGTGCGTGCGTGTGTGTGTGTTAAGATAATCACAGTAGTGCCAGGTGTGGCTGATATCGTGAACCATGGGACCATTACTAAAATCTAACCTGATCCACAGTTTAAAAAAAAAAATGTGGCTAGCCATGCCGGCTATAAAACTAACTTCAGTGCAGTGCATCTACTAATGGCATAGAGTATTATATATTTGCTTGGACCATGAATGACCTCTGAACATGAGATTGTGACATGTAGCTTCATTACATTTTGACCTCCTCACCTTTCTCCTTGCCTTTTCACTTCTTTCTAACAACCGTCTCCTCTCTCCTTGGTCTCTGCCTCTCTCCAGGGGGCGTAAGTGTAAGCCCATATTTGTGCAGATCGCCCGTCAGGTTGTAAAGCTGAATGCCTCAGACCTACGACTGCCGTCCAGGGCCTGGAAGGTCAAGCTGGTAGGGGAGGGGGCTGATGATGCAGGAGGGGTCTTTGATGATACCATCACAGAGATGTGTCAGGTATGGACAACTCTGCCATGTAGAGATACCAGAACATGTCATTTAATCAATTCCTTGTGGCTTCAAGGGTGCAACCCTAAGCCATGGTAATTCCACACTGTTGGTTCACGGTGGATGGTGTAAACAATATCTTTTTTTCCTCATTATTATCCAACCTGACAGATTTGGCACATCCTTCCTGTTTACCACCACTGTGGCACCAATTTGTCTTGGTCATGTGGTCATATGGCAGTCACATGGTCATACAAGTTCCTCATTGAGCAGTGTCTAATGACAGGAGTCCTGTAATCCTTTTCTCATAAGCAAATGAATACATTTCCTAACATTACACAGTGCAAGAATATTCTTTGATCAGTTATCATGGACCACTGCATTGCATGAGATTTATTCATTGAAAGATATATGAATGTCTGGTCTGTAAACATGCTGTTATTTAAACATTACTTCTGTGTATGTGCCTAATATGCTATAAACCATGTTTGTTGCTTACATTTCTACATTCTCCATTGAAGGCAACTGATAAATCACAGAGCCAGAGAGATGAGATCACTTTTAAATAAACAGATTTTACTGCGTATGTCATTGCCATAAAAGTGTCATGGCACTGCACACATTTTGTACTTGTTTGTTATTATTCTAAACTAGTCTGAAATTTACTGGATGTCGTATGATACTAATGACATTTTTCCGTGTGTGTGTGTGTGTTTGCAGGAGTTGGAGACAGGAGTGGTTGACCTGCTCATCCCCTCCCCTAACGCGACAGCAGAGGTGGGCTACAACAGGGACAGGTGAGTCCTTTCTACGTCTGGCTCACTTACTAATGGCAGCGGAGAAAATACAGTCTTGAACTTTCTTTTCCGCTGGGAGATTTTTGATTACTACTAATGATTAATACACAATATACAAACTATAGGACCACATTGTTTTTTGCTGATATCTGTCCTTTTTTCCCCAAATAGATATCCGGTCATTTATTCAAACTCGTAGAGTAAAGCTTTAGCTTCCTGTAAATACTGGATGTAGAGTTGTCATGGTCAGCTGCAGGTGCGCAATAACTTTAGAGAAAGAGAACTCTGAAAATTGCACATGCTCGGGCAGGTGGTCAGTTTACTAATGATAAGTGACAACTTTATCTCGGTTGTCAATGTAAAGTAAATACTTGGAAACGGTCAAGTAAGGTAGTCCAACATTTGTGTCTCCCTCATGCTTCTAGATTCCTCCTCAATCCATCCGCGTGCCTGGATGAGCACCTGCTCCAGTTTAAGTTTCTGGGCATCCTGATGGGCGTGGCCATCCGCACCAAGAAGCCCCTGGACCTGCACCTCGCCCCCCTGGTGTGGAAACAGCTTTGCTGCATCCCACTGTCACTGGAGGATCTGGAAGAAGTGGATCTGCTCTACGTCCAGACACTCAACAGCATTCTTCACATTGAAGACAGCGGCATCACTGAGGAAAATTTCCATGAGGTGAGAAACAGAGAGACTTTGATTTCAGTGATTTCTTTGACTTGGGTGAAATTGAATGAGTTTATTTTTCATAGGACGTTGGTTCATACAGCACCGAGAAGGGGAATGGTGTCATAGGTTGTAATGTGGAGAAATCTGGCAGTTTATCCCTGTTAGCATGGAGGTAAATGCAGGAATGTGTTGGTTTATCAGGTGGAAAGCTTTTGTTGGAAATGCTTGATTGAATTAGCCTAACCCCCCCCCCCAGGGGCTCAGTGGTAAATAACAGTTACACAGAACCAGCGGCCTTCTGTATCCTCTCTTGGCACTGACCGGACCTACAATACACTGCACCTACACTTAGGCTTAAGCTTGGGATTCAACATTACAATAAAGACTTTTCAAAGTCAACATTAACAGTAATTATTTTGACTGTGGGCAGCGTGTTTGCCTCTCCTAGGCATGTGAACGCTTGATTCATCCGAATCACACGCCTCCTGGTAAATGGCTAATAAGCAGTGAGTCAGGACCAAGAGCCCTGTGCTCACAGTCTTGTGAGCCAGCCTGTTTTCTGTAATCTGTCTTCTCCCTCAGCTACTTGTAAATTCTTGTGATGCATATAGGCTGAGTTTTAAATGAACAAATGGAACATCATCATGAATCTGGCTAACAAAAAGCCAGGAGAAGTGTTTGAAGCGTTGTGAAACCCCGGTGTAAGCCGTGCTGCGGGGCTCCGGATAATCATCAGTTCACTTGGGCGATCACGGTTCGAGCTCAGCTGTGAAAAAGAGGATAATTCGCCTCTTCTCCTGTCTCCAGTGCTCACTGTTCCTCTTCCACTGCTAATCAAACCTCAGCTCATCTGTGGCTCTGGCCATTATTGATACAATCACAACATGGAGCACACAACCCCTCCCACCCCACCCAAAAGTGCAGATACGCTGGCTCGCCCAGAGGGAAGCAGAAGCGTCCAGGAGCCCCTCTTCTGTCCAAACATCCTCACACAAACCCCTGCACTGTAATGCCAAGGCCGGCTGGAATGCCAGGGCCTCTGTTGATGCAGCGTATCCTGCCTAGCGGAGACTTGGCCCCGCGCCCAGCCTTGTAGAGCAGGGAAGGGGGCTTGGAAGCCGAGCCACAACACTGCCATGGCCAGCTCTCTCAGCCAGGGGGAGGAAGGAGAGGAAGGGGCTGCATCTGCTGCTTTGGCATGAAAGGAGGGAGTGTGGGAGGTGGAGACAGAAAGAGAGACTCCTTGTCTGTCTTTTTCGGCTGGTTTTGGTGTGAAATGGGGGCTTTGAAGAAAATGGTAGATGTGTGAGTTCTGTCTGGCTAGCTGACACATGGATTGCCATGATATTATGATTGCTGGTCGCTTGCCAGGCTTATGAACGAATGAACAGATAAATTTGAGATTTTGGAACAGAGCAGGCACCAGTTGTGTCATCATTTCGTTCAAATAAAAAGCTTCATTGTATGAGTCAAAATAAAAGGCAAAATATGTTTACTTGTAGAAATAAATTTTCTATGAAAAAAAATGTCCACTAAGCACACCTGGAGCTGACAGTGACATAAAGACTTAATGTATTTTTAAATGGGACACCTGTATCCCAGTGTTAAATTGATAATTAATTGCTTGTGTGTGTGTGTGTGTGTGTGTGTGTCTCTTCAGATGATTCCTCTGGATTCCTTTGTTGGACAGAGTGCAGACGGCAAGATGGTACCCATCATCCCAGGAGGAAACAGTATCCCCCTCACTTTTTCCAACAGGAAGGAGTATGTGGACAGAGCTATTGAGTACAGGCTTCACGAAATCGATCGACAAGTAAGTCTCTGCTCTCTGCTGCTCTCTGGATGACTGGGATTTTCACAACAGCTGAAAATCCTACATTTACATGCTTTGTTTCTGTTGAAAATAGTGTTGTATTTATACATAATTAAATACCCAGGTCAGAATCTGTAGTTGATATTGATTGGCAAGAGGGTTTCCATTATATGACACCAATTGTCTGTATATATCCACCAGATTTTAGTGAGTAATAAAGCCTCAAGTAAATTGCAATCCTCAAAATGTCATTCAGATCTTGTTAGGTTTTATTTTTTAATGAAATTTTTAAGTTTTATTTCTTTTTATACAATGTAGTGACATTTTCCAGAGAGGAATAGTGAAAGGTAGAGACATACCCGAGACTAATATCTGCTGACAAAAACTCTGAGTAACATGTCAAATACAAAAGCAAATTGTCTTGATTTCCCTTCATTTTTGGCTCACAGAAAGCTGCACTTCTTCAGTGGTGGGAAAAGAAGGATGTTATGTCAGTAAATGACAGTATCAGTACTCAGTATCAGTCAGTATTTAAAACTTGTGTACTCGGTGTCAGTGTCAGTCCATTCAAATGTGATTTAAATGGACACTGTATTGTCCCAGAGGCATTGCACGGCAGCACATTATGCACCCAGTTATTATTATGGTTATTTTTTCACTTGACTGTTGCACAACAAAAGGCGCCAATCGCATCCACTATCTCATCACCCAGATTGATTAAACGCTTCTTTTTTTAAATGCGTCTTTTCCGACGTAACCTTAGTGGGCAATTTAAATAGGATACACAGCTGGCCAACTGTTTTCACTTACCCATCATCCCAAGCTCTAGATCAGCACCGCTCAGCCGTGGGCACACAACAGGACCGGCGGTGTAGCAGGTAAAAACTGAGCGCTCAGGGTTGAGGGAGGTTATAGGTGCTCGGCTAAGAGTTCCATGTTCAAATGTGATGAAGGGTTACTTAATCGGAAGTGATGTCAACATGAGATTACATACACATTTCACACTTCTCATGTTACAAGGTAAGCAGCCTAACCTGATCCTCTTGATAATGCTGGCACGCTGAAGCACTGCAGGTTACCAAGCATTGAATGAAATCCAATACCGCTCTTTAGTTTCATAGATTCCTCTCATATGCGATTCACACTGGGCAGGTAACATGGCAGGAGTGTATTTGATTAACAGAAGCACGGCTTGCCTGATCAAGCCAACAGAGTTAAGAGCAGATTTGGCATCCACCGCGAACACAAACCAAGGCCAACCGGTGTTTGCCCTCGTCTCTCAGGTGGCAGCGGTGCGTGAAGGCATGTCGTGGATCGTGCCCGTGCCCCTGCTCTCCCTGCTGACGGCCAAGCAGCTGGAGCAGATGGTGTGCGGCATGCCGGAGATCTGCTGCGACGTGCTGAAGAAGGTGGTGCGCTACCGCGAGGTGGACGAGCAGCACTCCCTGGTGCAGTGGTTCTGGCAGACTCTGGACGAGTTCTCCAACGAGGAGCGCGTGCTCTTCATGCGCTTCGTCTCGGGCCGCTCGCGGCTGCCCGCCAACACAGCCGACATTTCTCAGAGGTTTCAGATCATGAAGGTGGACAGGGTGAGTGCGCTTTGATCAGCTTGGACCAGAGGGAGGTATTTGTTGAAGTCGATACTTTGTCAAACTTGTGGGATTGTGTCAAAACTGAGCCTCTTCAACGCTGGTAATACTGAAAGTATGTATGAGGTGTTGGTAATTTATTCGGGATGGATAAACAGTTGATAGATCAGTATACATCCCTATTTTATTTTATTTATTAACTCAGAATTAAATTGTGCAAATCCTTGTATTTGTGACCTCCATTCATTTCAAAGCTTTGAGAAGTGAACATCCTTTTTGAACAATCTTCAGTAGCCTCTTCAATAATAATAATCAAATCCCAACAGTGCATCTCATATTCCAAAACAAAACAGAAGAAATCAGGCCGTAAACTTCCCCGTATTGTATCTGATGGCTGTGTTTACCTGGCTGATGTACACCCACAGCTGAATAGATGCTTGTCAGGTGTTTTCCAGCAGCCAGAGGTCATATCTGACAGAGCTCAACCTGTGCGTTAGAGTGCCTTCAAGTTCAGCTCACCAAGAATTATGAACGTATACCTCATTCCAAATTATTTCACTGCATTCCAGCACACACGCGTGTTTGTTCATGTTCCCTCAGATCCAGACGGATGACATGTGTAATCATGTATCCAAGCTACATACACATAATGTAGTGTATGTGGGATTGAATAGTCTCTCATAATTGACACTATGGAAGTCACATTGGATGGTTAGGTGCAGGGGTAAAGCCAAGCCCTAAAATTTGTTTTTCAAGAATGTGTGTGTGTGTGTGTGCTGACAGCTTTGTGGAAAACACGAGCAACACTCCTCGTCTGTCTGTTCTCTCCTCAGCCGTATGACAGCCTTCCCACTTCCCAGACATGTTTCTTCCAGCTGCGTCTGCCTCCCTACTCCAGCCAGGCCGTCATGGCCGAGCGGCTGCGCTACGCCATCAACAACTGCCGCTCCATCGACATGGACAACTACATGCTCTCCCGCAACGTGGACAACGCGGAGGGCTCCGACACGGACTACTGACGCACCTCGACCCAGGAATGACTGGGCGCGGTCACGGGACGGTCTTAGCAGAACACCACACAAACACACACCGTGAACACACTCAGCAAAAACCCGGAGATGCATCGTCATCATTTCACCAACTGTAGGAACTCCTGAGCAGACAGGCCACTTTTTAAATCCATTCTGTGTATTCTCAACACATCACAGATTCAGTGTTTTCATTTCACCTCGTGGTTTATTAGCAGTTTTTAAGACACAACAATTGACACGAGAGGTGCATTTAGTGTTATTGATTTTTTTTTTTTTTTTTTTTCCCATTGCTCCACATCCCATTTTCAGGGTTTTTGCATGGAGGTATGTTTATTTTGTTTGGAAATGTGTATAGAATATTCAAGCCAGTGGTTGGGAGGAAAAAAAGAATATTGTACATTGTGTAAAATGCTTCACTAGGAAAATGTTTTACATAATATCCATATTTATTTTGTTTTAATTTCTAAATTGCCTATGCCGAGTTTCCTAAAGCATACAAAACACAATAAATGCTTTAAAAATGACTTTGTGTCTTCTGTGCTGAGGCTTGCTGCATAACCAAAAGCCCCTGGGGAAAAAAGGAATGATGGAGAGTAAGCAGAACACTTCCTTTCAGAAAGCAGATGTCACATTTATTTCATAAGTATAAAATATCACAAAGGCCATTTTTGGGGGGTAAATAAATTGTGAAAAAAAAATGTACACAAAGGAAAGCTTCTCTACGTTGATAAGCAGAGTGTTCACACTATCTCATAGTGTCTCTTTGTAGGACAATGTTGGCAAGAGCTGTCGGTTGACTTAAACTGGATGTGGCAGGAGATGATTCTGGTCTCTGTTGTCCCTCTTGGGTCCCTGGAATTGTTCTGTTGCAGAACAGCAGCAGAATGAAATACTCCGCAGGTTCTGGTGCCATTTGTGACTAAATATGTTTCCTCTCATTGTAATTTGCAAGTCCTAACCCTGGAACTGATGCATGGTGTGAAGCACAAGAATTGATAAGATACGTTTTGTAGATATCAGGATTTACATTACATAGACATTGTACTGTTGTCTAAGTCCAATTTCAGTGATTTTATTTTTTCCCCACTTCAATTCGGGGATTACATGGTTCTATATGGGTTGAGGAAAATACTACCATCCTTGGCTTTATAAAAACTTTCAAACCCCTTTGGATAAACTCAAATTGCATGGCTGTCAAGCTCAACGAGGCGCATTTCTTAGCTTCTGAAAACGCCACATTTTGGAGATGTGGGTTTTCACCTGACTGCAACAACAGACGCTTTTCCACCGCATGGTATGGCTCAACTCGACTCTACTCACTTTTGGTACCAGGTACTTTTCTGGATTTCTCCAGATAGCACCCCTTACTGCAGCTGGTTGTTAGTAGCGACAGTGCATGACACTGCCATGACATCATCTTCAAGACGACACACAAACAATGGAGGATGTGGAAGGGATGGTGGTGTTGATTTTCGGTGTGTGGCTGTTTGTCACACAAGCAGACAAATTTTGTTTGAGAAGAGGATGGAGGCAGCAAGACAGAAAACTGCGGTTTAAAAAAAAGTCAGTTTGGGAAATCCTACATCAGAGCTGGTGCAGGACGTCCCATGTCATGTAATGATGACACAGTGATGATTCTAGTGACTATTCTTTCTGACCAATCACGAGTTGAGCTATACCATGTGTTGGAAAAGCGGCTAGTATGTTCAATGTCTTCACATGTGGTCAAACTATGGCATGGCATTAGCATGAGGTAGAGGAATCATTACAAACCAAAGGAGGAGCAGATCAACAAAGTAACAGTCAAAGTACTCAGCTTTCAGCTGCCTTCCCGTACAAGTAATGTGTCTTCACGCAGATCACCACTGACACTGTTTTCAGAGGGAATCAGACCTAGAACCCATTATTCCTGCCTTCATTCCCTGTATGTTCCCTCAGTCTTGTGTCGAGGGAACATATCCAGATAAACGTCCTCTGCCAACATTGTTTCAGCCTTTGGACTCTTAAGATGACTTGCATCCAACTCAAACAAAATTAATGAAAGCTCAACGGAGAGAGCTGGTTTTGTTAACGCACATACATTTCTTGATCAGTCATGTCCCGAAAACCAGCCGTCATCAAAAAAGTCATATCCGCTTTGCCCTTTTAACCCAGTGGCCTGTTATTTCACTCTGTCACTCAACACCCCGAGGCTCCCCCAACATCCGAGCAGTGCGTGTGCGTCAGCTGAGGATAATAAAAGCTGGACTTAGATGACTTCCAAACATGCTTTTTAAGGCGTGGTAACCTTTGAGCTTTGCTCAGCCCCATGAGAGCCTTTCAGGGCCTGCATGGTGAGATCCTGTCCCGCCCAGGTGTGTCCTCACTGATGGACCGTAGTGGTTCCAGCACGTACCAAGTCCGCACACCGGTCTGAGTCCTGCCTTCTGCGGCTAGGACATCCAGCTCCGCTCGCTTGTGCTACTGTCTCCCAGAATTCTGGAGGTGATGATGCTGTCCTTAGCCTGCAGCAGTCTTTCCAGGCAAGGGGAGCTGATCTTGAAGGGGAGGGGCCCCTGGCTGAGACGGGGGTTAGCGTCGGGGTGGTGGAGGGGCTCGCTCTGAGAATCTGTGCTGGAAGAGACTGCGTTGTCCTGGGTTACTTCCAGGTTATAGCGTGCGGGGGGAGGTGACGCGGGAGCGGGGGGCCGGCCCGGGGTTGGTTCAGGTGTTTTGAGGGAGCAGATGGGCGAGGTGTGCAGCCATTTGAGGTGAGTAGCAGAGTATGCATTGGCGGGCGGGCCATCAGTGATTCTGGGGGCCCGGTCGACGTCAGAGGAGCACTGGGACACTGGAGAGGATGGGGGCGGGGTGGCACTGGTGTTATGCTGCAGGACAAACAGGAGAGTCGCATTAGCTTCATTGTGAGCATCACAACAGCAGAATCAGCATCAATCCTGGATTCAGCTACGCTAAAATAAATGTTTGGACATGTTTTTTTTTTCCTTCTTTCATGAACAGTTTGGCTAAAATTCATTAGACAGCTTTTGTTCTCTAGCAGTAACTGTGCTGCATTCATGTGGAGGTGGGAGAGTGGACGATCTGAGACTTAACGACAAGGCAGCCGAGGAAATCCAACCCGTCATGACAAAGGATAACCATTTCAGAGGCTAAAACTCTGCCAGTATTGGAGAAACTCTCAGACTTGCAGTTTTTCCAAGTGTGCTATAGATATTGATGATGATTAAGAGTTTTCTCCCATCAGCTTATAGCCCCAACTTTGAAATTACAACATGAAGGTTGCAAATTAAAATCAATCGTTTGCCGGGTCATGAAATCAATTCAAGGTAAAAGTTAAAGAGATTATAGAACGTTTTTTTTTTTTTTGCATATAACACATATAACACACAGCTTTGCGCTCTCTTCGTGCCCTCCTAGTTCCTCAGCCGAATTTAGTTGTGATGTAGCTTCCAAACGTCTGGTAATCTGTCAAGAAGTCAACACATTCTTGATCTCGACCCGTCCAAGTGAGACTGGCCTGTTGTCCTTGGAAAACTTGATTGACAACTTACCCAGCTCTATTAATATCTTTTTTTTATTATTATTATTATTTGAATATTCTGACTAACCTTTTCCAGCATTTCATCAGATATGACATTTTTATATCTCCCTTCTCAACACTGGAGTTAAGGTTACCCAGGCTTGACAAGGTCTAAGAAATACACACGTGCACAAAAACACATACACCTTTCATGGTTAGGCTAAGGCATTTTTATTTAATTGAATTTTTTTTTTACCTTTTGCTTCTTAGTCGGAGTGCTGTCACTTGCCTGGGTGACGGTCACGTTTGGTTTTACATGGGGGAACCAACTGCGAAGCATTACTTCTATTTTCAGTATGATGCCGAGAAAGCGTTCACTGGAGGAGGGAGAGAGGAAAAAAAACAAGGTCAGTGAATGACGTGTTGCGGAGAGGAGGTGATATCATTTATTGTTTCAAAACCTAGAGCTGAACGCCTCAACCGGCTGCCTGTCAATGAGGACTGACATTATGGAGTGCTGCTTTCAATGGCAGATTACAGAGAGCAAACCACCCAGCAGCTCAGATGGCTTAGGGATGTCTAGCCAATGGCCATTACATAATCCTTATAAAGCCACTGCCAACACATTCAGCTCTTTATCTGATTGGTGGACAACGTGAGATAGCACTGAATAAATAAAACCCTCAGAGGGGGGGGA